>ML777165.1:458933-479008 GCA_009831015.1 Picea engelmannii
TTAGTGTTAATTAATGTAATGCAATATTTACAATTACTATTATTTACATTAACTAGTTATTTTTTATATTTTAGATTGTTAGGTGAATTTTTGTTACCCTCGTCAAATATTTTACCTCACACATATCGATATTTACATGCCATTATGAAAGACATTGGAATGGAGTATCAAATTATAGATGCATGTCCTGATGATCATATTATATATTATGGACAACATGGGTAGAAAAAAAAATTCCCGGTATGTGGTATCAGTAGATATCGAACCGATCAAGTAACGAAAATGGTTTCTTGAAAGGTTCTTCATAATATTGCCATAATTCCACGTTTGTAGTGATTTTTTAGGTGCCAAAGAATAGCATAGTTTATGGATTACCATGCATGAAAGAGAATTGAATATGGTGTTCTTTGAATGCCTGCAAATGGTTATGCATTTAGGGAAATTGAGGCAAAACGGCCAAAATTTATAGATGAACCTCGTAATGTTAGGCTTTCATTGGAAGCTGAAGGTGTTAATCCATTTGAAGAGTTTCAGTCTATTTATTCAGTGTGGCCTATTTTTGTTGTCAACAATAACATTCCTCCTTGGATGTCAATAAAGAGGGAGAACATAATTTTGACAATGATTGTTCTAGGTATTTGTTTACATTAATTTTCATTTGTCTCATTTTTTGCATAATATATTTTATTTATTTATTTATGTATATATACATATCATGGTAGTAAATTTGTGTAATTTCAAACAATTAGGTAAGTACCAAGTTAAATATATGAATGTGTATATCGAGCCTCTTATCGATGAGCTACTAAAGTTATGGGAGGGCATCACTATGTATGACAACTATAAACCAATTGGGAAGAAGATATTTCAATGTCGTTGTAAGGTAGCTAGAGAGGTAGTTGGGGGGCCCAGAGGGCCCATAGTGATAATAGTGGAGGTCATTCAATGCAAGGTGGAATAGGTCCACTATATTATTAAATAAGGCCCACTATGGTAGTTAGATATAATAAATGAGTAATTAGATATAATTAATGTAAGAGGGCTTCTTAGAAGGTTCTACTTCTAGAAGATTCCTCCTCTAGAATGTTCTTAGGAGATAATAGCACTATATAAAGGGGTTCAAGCAATGTAATGAGACATGAAGAGAAATATTGTATTTGGAGTGGTAGCTCAATAGGAGGATGCCCCCTCGAAGAGGCAAGTGAACAGGAGAGGATCCCTTCCAGAATATGATCCATTGTATGGTGTTGCCCTACCTCAAGGGTTTGATGGTAATAAAGAAGATTTTACATATTGTTCTTGTATATCTGTTGTGGTGTTTTTTTATTCAGTATTTGGTTCTTAACAAGTGGTATCAGAGCACTTTCCTTGGGTAGACATTGCGGGCAAATATTTTTTATTTTTGCAATTTTTTTTTTCGGAGCTGAAAAAAGAGGGCCACGACATTCTCGAAATTTTCAGTATATTTCTATGAAAAATTTGCAAAAAAGGGTTTTATATATAAGCTCCTCTCAGAAAAACACCCAATTTTTAAAAACAAATCGTCCGAAACGGAGTCCGGGAAGTCAAGATATTGAAGTTTTAAAATCTACAAATTTTCAAAATTTTTTCCGCGGACGACGACGAGTTTTTTTTTTAATTTCTGTAGCATTTGGAGGCCAAATTTGCCCAAATGAATTACATATCTAAGTTCCTCTCATAATTTCACCCAATTTCAAAAAAACAAACAGCGAAAATGGAGTCTGGGAAGTGAAGTTATGAGCATTTTAACTTCAACAGTTTTTTAGGGTTTTTCCAAAAAAAGCCGTAATTTTCTGCCGAAACTTATTGGGTCTATTTTTTGGGTTTTTTCGTGATGGTTGCAGGACCAAAGAGTTCATAGGGTGCTCAGATGGTTATTTCCTCTCAAACCCTGAAAGAAATTATTGAATCATTCAAAGCCCAATTGTTTCACACATTGGATGACAGATTTGATGCATTTGTACATGGCCTCACAGACAACCTCACAAACATCCTCACAAATGGCCTCAATGATAGTTTTCGTAGTATTCAAGATTCATTGAATAACATGCAGGAGAGATTTCTTACGGAGGGCCTCAAGGATGAATATAATCAAGAAATATATGCTTCGTATGATTTTGAGGCCGATTGTGATGATTGGTATATGGATAGTTGTCATTTCTGGGATGACAAACACTTTCATATTTTATTTGATGATTCTACTCCACCTTTTGTAGAGAACATCAATGTCCCACATTAGGAGCTAGTTACCAGTGTTCATTCTGCATATTCTAGAGTGGTGTTATTCCTTCCAGATTCTGCTATGACCCTTTTTCACTATGTGGATGGATCTTCTTATTTGGATCCACATGATAGGTGCCAGTCTTTGGAGCATCATATGGAGTTGGTTATTGGGTTCAAAAATATTCCACGGGGAGTTCACATGAACACTTGGACATGGGACCCGGGCTTACAATGGTGGTTGGACTACTTCAGCATGGTGGATTTCCTTTCTACATGGGACCTTGGTTCTTCAGTCTTCTTCAGCATTATGGTCCACAATTATCCATAGGACCCTGGTATATGGTTGTACATCAACCGTTGAGGACAATGCTTTCATAAGGGGGATGGAATGTAAGGTAGCTAGAGAGGTAGTTGGGGGGCCCAGAGGGCCCATAGTGATAATAGTGGAGATCATTTAATGTAAGGTGGACTAGGTCCACTATATTATTAAATAAGTCCCACTATGGTAGTTAGATATAATAAATGAGTAATTAGATATAAATAATGTAAGAGGGCTTCTTAGAAGGTTCTACTTCTAGAAGATTCCTCCTTTAGAATGTACTTAGGAGATAATAACACTATATAAAGGGGTTCAAGCAATGTAATGAGATATGAAGAGAAGTATTGTATTTGGAGCTAAAAATCAATAGGAGGATGCCCCCTTGAAGAGGCAAGTGAACATGAGAGGATTCCTTCCATAATAGGATCCATTGTATGGTGTTTCCCTACCCCAAGGGTTTGATGGTAATAAATAAGATTTTTCATATTGTTCTTGTATATATGTTGTGGTGTTTTTGTATTCAGTATTTGGTTCTTAACAGTCGTGGAATACTTTTATGTACAATTCATGATGCCCCGGGACTAACACATGTTTTTGGTATGTAACGTTCCATATTGAATGCTTCAATAGTATATAATTAATTGAATATTTCATGCATGTTGTTTAAATAATCCCTTCATATATTAATTCACATTAATCCATATGTTGCAGGTCTTCAAACAAAGGGTAAATTTTCATGTCTAGTTTGTGGTCCTACTGAAAATGTGTCTAGGGTAAATTTGCATGTCTAGGTGTTTTATGAGTATAGACACTTCCTCTCTAAGAGCCATAAGTATCGTACTACTGAAAAATATATTTTCAATGGGAAACAAGAGACTAGAATAAAACCACAAAGAATGACACCTCACCTATGGAAGTTTTCATATGATAGAATTAATCCTCGAGGTATGCATTTTGTTTATGTATCATAAATGTAATCATGTTTTGAAATTTTATCTTAATTATTCAATTTATTTTACCACATTTGATAAATAGTGTTTTGATTTTTTTTATGCTTCATCAATGTCGTCATCGTGAAGGTAGTACTAATGGGATTCCACGAGGAATGAAATGTTATCCCACTCAATTCATGAGGTTTCCTTAATATGTGGAGCTAAAAATATCTCATTTTTTTGATACAATGCATATCGAGAAGAATGTGACATAAACATTATGGCGAATCATAGATGGAAAGAGGGATAAATAAAAAATTGTCAAAATTTGTAATGACATTCAGGAAGCCAATCATGCAATGCAAAGTGTGATCCGATAAAATAGTGATGGAGACCAAAATAACCTTCCATGGTTATTAATAGAGCAACAAAGCAATGATGTAAAATAGGTCATTCAAAGAATTAAATTTCCCATAGGTTTTTGTTCAAACATAAAGAATATCAATGAAGAAAGGTGAATTTAGTGGGGTAAAAACACATGATTGGCATACCTTCATTAAGGTAATTAATCATTTTAGTATTCATATTTATATATTGGCCATATACATTTTTTGATATTATTTTTTTTCTAGTTTTGAAACAAGTAACGATTCATTTTTATTGTTACTATATGTTCTACCTCTATCTCTCCCAAACGACTTTGACAAAAATGTCAAACAAGTTATATATGATCTTGGAAAATACATGAGGCAAGTAGTTGTGATTTATATGCAAACAATTTTTTCAATTTCTTGTTGTACTTAATGGCATGTGTTTTACTTGTAATGTAATATGTATTATGTTTTGTTGAAACATGTTATTTTCTTGCGTCATGATCTATAGATGGTTGTCATTGAAATAAATTCATGAAGTTGATATAAAGTATTGGAAGAGACAAATTCCTCGGCTAATGTGTGAAATACAAAAGTATCTACCTCCAACATTTTTCAATGCATAAGAACACTACCTCATACACCAAGTTGATTTGATTGAAATGTGTGTACTTGTACACACAAGGTCAATGTGGATGGTGGAGAGGCACTTGAAATCATTGAAGGATTTTCTTAGATAAAGAGCATGTCCTGAGGGTTCTATGGTGGAGGGATATATGGTATATGAATCCATGGTGTATATTAGCTAGTATATTCCTAAATTATAAGTCCCAACTATGCATGCAATGGATTTCATTTGGGATGTGATCTCCATGAAATTTGAAGGGGAGTAGGTGTTGGGGAAAGGTACAATGAAGAAAGTGAGAGGTAATTAAATTGTGGATATTTATAATAAATATAAATTTTCATTTTTTTGTGTATATGATCATACTCTACATTTAATATTTATTCTTTCATAATTTTGTAATATTTACCATGGTTATAACTAATATTCAATATTGGTAAATTGTGATTTTTTGATTGGCCAGTTACTCAAGATTGAGATGCACTACATTTATACATTGCAAACAATCTTGACTAGATGAAGGTATGTATTGATAGATGTAAACAACATCATGGCAGTAGGTTATCATGGAAAGAAATCTCTGAATTGGTTAGAGAAGCTCGTCGTAATGGAGATGTCGATGTTACGTAGAGGGATATAGATTTAGCATTTGGTTTGAAAGATGGAAAGGAAAGAAAATTTACCCATTTTATTCAGTTATTTTATATTATATTAATGTGACTACATGTGTGTTTTTTTCATATTATACTTTCCAAGTTATATAAATTTGTTTAGTATTAATTGGAAATGCATCTTTTACATGTATGGCATATTTCAGCTGAAACACCATAAGGCTATGTGGTGCAATGGCTGTAAATTTTGCATCAAACTGTCGGATGAAACTAGGAAAACTTCTGATAGTGGGATAACTACAATATTCCGGGTCACTAATGTTTCTTCTAGGAGTGACAACATCCTAGAGAATATGAAAATAGATACTATGGGCTTTTGAATGATATAATTGAGTGTGAATTTAATTCCTTCAAATTAGGTTACAAATGCATGAACATGATGAGGAAAGAATTGTTAGTCAAAATGCCAATGGATTTCCAATGATTAAAGCAACAATTTTTGAAAAATCAAATGATCACTATGTTTTTGCAAGCCAATGTGAACAAGTATTTTACTCAAAGTTTCTAGGTAAGAGGGATTGGTTATTTGTTGTTAGATATGAACCAATAGGAAGGATAGTAAAATATAATGTAGATGAAGAAGATGATGTAGATATAGAGAATGAAGAATATGGGTCGACAGACAAAGAAGACCAAGAAGATGAACTAGGCATAAGAGACAGTGCACCAGTTCTTGATGATGATATTCATGAAGATATGCTCGAAAATGACATTGATGGCGATGATGATATCATCAATCCTTTCAACATTGTTTCTAAACCGGATGATGATACAGATGTCAAGTTGGATGATCAAGAAGAAGATATAGAAGAAGGATGATGCAAATGTTGATTTGGATGAGGTATGTAACTAGATATTTTAATTTGTATCAATCATTCTATTTAAATAATTTTCTTATGTGGGTTAATTACACGTTTTTAAGGCCCCGGATGGGGTGACACATGGCGATGCCTTGCCACATGGCTCAGCATCAAGCCACAGCTTAAATGTTGTAGGTCGCTCCCCATCCCTTCAACATTTACAATGGTAGTAGGCCATTACAACCGCTATACGGAGGTGGGACTTCTCCCTCGTGCGAACGCACTAGCACAACCAGCATTCAATATGACAAATTTAATAGGAATCCATGCGATGTCGTCATTCAAAAACATGAAAGTTGGAGAGCTTGGACAGAGCTGGTTCATTTTCGTTTTGGACCTCCTCGTCGGTTGGGAGCTTTGGTGCAGTTTTCTTTGTATCTCCATTCACCCCTCATCTGCAATGACAAGGAAGTGAGGTAGGCCTCATCGAGGGTCAACCTGGTACACCCACAAAGAGAAGAGACAAAGAAGACAGAACCTTGATCACGCTCTGTCAATGGCGACTTCCATCCTCCGGTAGAGAGCAAGAGTCGATCGCTTGACACTCCATGCCACTATAGTTGAGCCTAGGATAGAGCATAGCATGCACACCCTTGCAATTGAGCCTGGAAGTTGTCTTAAGGGAGGAGCTGCGGATGAGTTCCCAACCTGTTATGTCGAAGAAACACCGTGCCCGGAGGATTTTGCAACCACCCTAGAATCTCAAGCCACTGTGCCTAAAACATAGGTTGGAAGCGGTCTGAAGGGAGAGCCTGCAGAAGAATTCCCAATTTGTTATGTAGAAGAAATACCGTGGATGGGTGACTACAGCCCCACCCGCCATGCTGAGAAGGTAACGAGTGAGGATGAGGCTCGGGACAGTGCCTTCACAGAGATGAATGTGGACAATACTAGAGTAGGGATGAACGTGGACGAGGCCAGAGCAGGGATGAACATAGACGAGGCTAGAGCAGGGATGAACATGGAAGTGGGGAACGAAACCTTCGGTGAGGTAGTAAACAATGATTTACATGGTCCACTCCTCCGTGCAGAGCATCTGGCTCTCATGTTTAAACTCCAAGGCCACATGGTAGACCAGGAGCATAGATCCCTCCTCATGGGACAACGTATTGACTTGCTCCTTGATGTGTACTCCAATGCTCCAGCAAAGCGGAAATGTCCAATGTGTGCATAGTCATTTGCCATCCCGGCTAGATCCACATGTCAGAAAGGAAATTGCGACAGGTCACCGGGTATCTGAGTTTTCCTATGCTAGTTTGTTTTTCATCATGTTGTTGCTCAATGTTAACTTGAACTATGGCCATCTGTCCTGGTTTCCTTCGGGTAGGACAGAGGGAAGAACAGTTTTTAGCTTATCTTCCTAGACATATTTCACCCCAAACTATGCTGGTTTCTGGTAAAATGGAAGCATTTTTGGTGTCTCAGGACGACAATATCTCTGTGTATTTTTGTCTATGTTTCTCTATCAACTTAATATAGCAGGTACTATCCCTTTTTTACTTAAAAAAAAATAAAATTACATGTTTTTAAGTTTTATGTCATTTTTTGATATCTTATGTTAGATGTTGTTAATTGTTGTTTTAATCGATATTAATAATCGAATACTTATGGGAGGGTTGTTTGAGAAAAGTTCCAATTGTTTTAAAATTGATCAACAAATATTTACAAACGAAATTAACCTATAAACCAAACTAAACTAATTTGACCTATAAAATAACCTAAATTAATGACAATAATACTCAGATTGGTGATACAAACATGAAAAATGATCAAAAGAGGCATGATGGAATAGAGATAAATATGGAAACGAAATGAGAGCTGGTGACTAGCTTCATCCAATTATTGTACATGGTGACCACTTTGGCCAGTAAAGTTTTAGGTTGGGATCATCAGACTTCAAGTAGAGTAAAATACCCAGATACTCGAAGCCCGATAAGCATTTTTTTCTTTGGTGAATTGTGGGTCATCTGATTTGAATCTACTAGAGCTAGATCGTGGCCAATAAGTGGAATATGGTCAATAGTTTATATGATAGGAAAAAACAAAGACAAGAAATAATTGATGAAGCTTGTGCAATTTATCAAGTACTTGTTTAACGATTATTTTTTTTTAATGTCGTTAAAGTATTAGGAATATAAGTGGAATATGGTCAATATCTTAAATGAGAGAAAACAAAAAAGACAAGATCAAATAAATTATGAAGCTTGTGCAATTTATCAAGTAGTTTTTTAAAGAGTATTAATGTGTTTTGAATCCCATTAAAGTATTAGGAATATACCACCACGAGGTTAGGTCATGGAATTGTGTCAAAGAAGACATGGTTGTGTGGGAAATCAAAAGGAAAAGGTGACCAAAGACAAGACCAATTAGATATAGGCACATGACCAGTCTTGATTACTAGAATAAGTGTTGTTTCTCATCGACCCCTCAAAGTGACCAATTAATGGGGCCAACATTGAAATTTTCTCAAACGTTTCCTATAGTCATTGAAATTTGACACAGTTTCACTAGATGCATGCCTTGATGGTATGGGAGGGTTTAAAGACTCAAATATTACTCATGTTATACCCACATAAGAGAATGGTTTGTAACTCAGTGTCCAATAAGTGGAATATGGTCAATAGCTTAGATGAGAGCAAAAAAAAGGACAAGATCAAATAACTGATGAATCTTGTGCAATTTATCAAGTAGTTGTTTATCGAGTATTAATTTGTTTTGAATCCCATTCAAGTATTAGGAATATACCACTAGGAGGTTAGGTCATGAAAAGGGGTCAAAGAAGACATGGTTGTGTGAGAACTCAAAAGGAAAAGATGGCCAAAGAGAAGACCAATTAGATATAGGCACATGACCAGTCTTGGTTACTAGAATAAGTGTTGATTCTCGTTGACCCCCAAAAGTGACCAATTAATGGGGCCAACGTTGAACGTTTCTCAAACTTTTCTTGTAGCCATCGAAATTTGACATGGTTGCACTAGATGCATGCCTTGATGGTATGGGAGGGTTTCAAGACTCAAAGATTACTCATATTATACTCACATAAGCGAATGGTCTGTAACTCAGTGGAAAATAAGTGGAATATGGTCAATATATTAGATGAGAGAAAAAACAAAGACAATATCAAATAACTGATGAAGCTTGTGCAATTTATCAAGTATTTGTTCATCTAGTATTAATGTGTTTTGAATCCCATTAAAGTATTAGGAATATACCAGCAGGTGGTTAGGTCATGAAAAGGGGTCAAAGAAGAAATGGTCATGTGAGAACTCAAAAGGAAAAGATGACAAAAGAAAAGACTAATTAGATATAGGCACATGACCAATATTTATTACTAGAACAAGTGTTGATTCGCGTTGACCCCGTAAAGTGACCAACTAATGGGGCCAACGTTGAAAATTTCTCAAAATTTTCCTGTAGTCATTGAAATTTGACATGGTTGCACTAGATGCATGCCTTGACGGTATGTAAGGGTTTCAAGACTCAAATATTACTCATATTATAACGACATAAGAGAATGGTATGTACTTGGTTGCCAATAAGTGGAATATGATCAATAGCTTAGATGAGAGAGAAAAACAAAGACAAGATCAAATAATTGATGAAGCTTTTGCAATTTATCAAGTAGTTGTTTATCGATTATTAATGTGTTTTGAATCCCATTAAAGTATTAGGAATATACCACCAGGAAGTTAGGTCATGAAAAGGGGTCAGAGAATACATGGCCATGTGAGAACTCAAAAGGAAAAGGTGACCAAATACAATACCAATTAGATATAGGTACATGACTATTCTCGATTACTAGAATATGTGTTGATTCTTGTTGACCCCACAAAGTGACCAGTTAATGGGGTCAATGTTGAAATTTTCTCAAACATTTCTTGTAGTCATTGAAATTTGACATGGTTGCACTAGATGCATGCCTTGACGGTATGGGAGGGTTTCACGAATAAACGATTACTCATATTATACCCACATAAGTGAATGGTGTGTAACTGAGTGGCCAATAAGTGGAATATGGTCAATAGATTAGATGAGAGAAAAAAACAAAGAAAATATCAAATAACTAATGGAACTTGTGCAATTTATCAATTATTTTTTTATTGAGTATTGATGTGCTTTGAATCCCATTAAAGTATTATGAATATACCACCAGGAGGTTAGGTCATGAAAATGGGTCAAAGAAGACATGGTCATGTGAGAACTCAAAAAGAAAAGGTGACCAAAGAGAATACCAATTAGATATAAAAACATGACCAGTCTTGAATACTAGAATAAGTGTTGATTCTTGTCGACCCTGCAAAGTGACCAGTTAATGGGGCCAATGTTGAAATTTTCTCAAACTTTTCCTGTAGTCATTGAAATTTGACATGGTTGCACTAGATTCATGCCTTGATGGTATGGAAGGGTTTCAAGACTCAAATATTACTCATATTATACCCATATAAGAGAATGGTCTGTAACTCAATGGATAATAAGTGGAATATGGTCAATAGATTAGATGAGAGAAAAAAACAAAGACAAGATCAAATAACTGATGAATCTTGTGCAATTCATCAAGTAGATGTTTATCGAGTATTATTTTTTTTTGAATCCCATTAAAGTATTCGTAATATACCACTAGGAGGTTAGGTCATGAAAAGGGGTCAAAGAAAACATGGTCATGTGAGAATTCAAAAGGAAAAGGTGACCAAAGAGAAGACCAACTAGATATAGGCACATGACCAGTATTGATTACTAGAATACGTGTTGATTCTCGTTGACCCTACAAAGTGACTAGTTAATGGGGCCAATGTTTAATGTTTCTCAAACATTTCATGTAGTCATTGAAATTTGATAGGGTTACACTATATGAAAGACCTGATTGTAAGGGAGGGTTTGAAGACTCAAATATTACTCATATTATACCCACATAAGCGAATGGTCTGTAACTCGATGGCTAATAAGTTGAATATGGTCAATATCTTAGATTAGAGAAAAATACAAATACAATATCAAATAAATGATGAAGCTTGCATAATTTATCAAGTAGTTGTTTATAGAGTATTAATGTGTTTTAAATCCTATTAAAGTATTAGGCATATGCCACCAGGAGCTTAGGTCAAGAAAAGGGGTCAAAGAAGACATGGCCCTGTGAGAACTCAAAAGGAAAAGGTGACCAAAGAGAATACCAATTATATATAGATACATGACCAGTCTTGATTATTAGAATAAGTGTTTATTCTCATCGACCGCACAATGTGACTAGGTAATGGGGCCAACATTGAAGTTTCTCAAAAGTTTCCTCTGGTCTTTGAAATTTGACATGGTTTCATTAAATGCATGCCTTGACAGTATGGGAGGGTTTTAAGACTCAAATATTACTCGTATTATACCCACATAATTGAATGGTATGTAACTCGGTGGCCAATAAGTGGAATATGGTCAATAGCTTAGATGAGATTAAAAAAAGAAGACAATATCAAATAACTGATGAAGCTTGTGCAATTTATCAAGTATTTGTTTATAGAGTATTAATGTGTTTTGAATCCCATTAAAGTATTAGGAATATACAACTAGGAGGTTAGGTCATGAAAAGGGGTCAAAGAAGACACGACTGTGTGAGAACTCAAAAGGAAAAGGTGACCAAAGATAAGACCAATTAGATATAGGCACATGACTAGTCTTGATTATTAGAATAAGTGTTGATTCTCATCGACCCCAAAAGTGACCAGTTAATGGGGCCAATGTTGAAATTTTCTCAAACGCTTCTTGTAGTCATTGAAATTTGACATAGTTTCACTAGATGCATGCCTTGACGGTATGAGAGGGTTTCAAGACTCAACGATTACTCATATTATACCCACATAAGTGAATGGTTTGTAGCTCAGTGGACAATAAGTGGAATATGGTCAATATCTCAGATGAGAGCAAAAAAAAATACAAGATCAAATAACTGATGAAGCTTGTGCAAATTATCAAGTAGTTTTTTATCGATTATTAATGTCTTTTGAATCCCATTAAAGTATTAGGAATATACCACTAGAAGGTCGTTAGTTCATTAAAAGGGGGCAAAGAATACATGACCGTGTGAGAAATCAAAAGGAAAAGTTGACCAAAAAGAAGACCAATTAGATATAGGCACATGACCAGTCTTGATTACTAGAATAAGTGTTGATTCTTGTCGACTGCACAAAGTGACAAGTTAATGGGGCCAACATTGAAATTTTCTCAAAATTTTCCTGTAGTCATTGAAATTTGACATGGTTTCACTAGATGCATGCCTTAACGGTATGAGAGGGTTTCAATACTTAAATATTACTCATATTATACCGACATAAGCAAATGGTCTATAACTTTGTGGCCAATAAGTGGAATATGGTCAATATATTAGATGAGAGAAGAAAATAAAGACGAGATCAAATAACTCATAAAGCTTTTGCAATTTATCAAGTAGTTGTTTATTGAGTATCAATTTGTTTTGAATCCCATTAGAGTATTAGGATTATACCACCAAAAGGCTGTTAGGTGATGAAAAGAGGTCAAAGAAGACATGGTCGTGTGAGAACTCAAAAGGAAAAGGTGACCAAATAGAAGACCAATTAGGTATAGGAACATGACCAATCTTGATTACTAGAATAAGTGTTGATTCTCTTCGACCCCATAAAGTGACCAATTAATGGGGCCAACGTTGAATTTTTCTCAAACTTTTATTGTAGTCATTGAATTTTGACATGGTTGCACTAGATGCATTCCTTGACAGTATGGGAGGGTTTCAAGACTCAAAGATTACTCATATTATACCCACATAATAAAATGGCCTGTAAATTGGTGGCCAATAAGTGGAATATGGTCAATAGCTTAGATAAGAGGAAAAATAAAAGACAAGATCAAATAACTGATGAAGCTTGTGAAATTTATCAAGTAGTTGTTTATTAAGTATTAATTTATTTTGAATCCCATTAAAGTATTAGGAATATACCACCAGGAGGTTAGGTCATGGAAAGGAGTCAAAGAAGACATGCTCTTTTGTTATTCCAGGTGAACTTTCCCTTGCTTGGTTGAATATATATCATATCTAAAAAGGAAATGAGGTCTTCCATCCTTTCTCTAAAAGGGTCTCTAAGTATGAATCCTCCCTTTTTCTCATTTTGATGAAGGGTGGTATTAAATTCTCTTGCAATGATACAATTTTGGCTAAAACCTACCTCCGGTAGCTCCATTAGAGAGTCCCAACATTCTAACTTTGCATGATTGTTATTTCGAATATAGGCATTAACCAAATGAATCGAAGTACTTAATGGTTAGTGCCTTATTTTGACCATGTTCTGGTGCTTCTATTCGAAACTATGTTCCAATAGAAAAGAAAAAAAATGGGGTTCCATAAGGTACAAATTCCCCCGAAGGCCCCCCTAGCTCTAATTGCTACAACCTAGCTTAATTTCTAAAAGTGACTACTCTCTTGAAGGACAACCTGCAAGTCCCTTAGTTTTGTCTCTTAGATCAGAAGGACTCAATGTTTCTCAACTATGACAAGATTTTTCATTGTTTCTCTCTTTTCTTTGATCCTGAAAACTCTACAATTCCAAGAGACCAATTTCATTATTTACTAGAGGATTTATATGACCCCCTTTTGAAGGGTTGAGAACTACCNCCCCCCCGCCCCTTTTGGAGGGTTTAGAACTTCCTTGGGATTTTACTCTATTTGTGTCTTTATTAAAGCTTCCATACAAAGTTGTTTGAATTCTCAACTCCTTATCCCAATCCTCTTCTTCATCCCTCCAATAGGGGGACCTCTCAAAGTGTGCTTATTTTGGCCCGATAAACATTACTAGTTTTTGGGTTTATTGGTTGTGGTCGATTCTACTGTTGAATGTTTCTAAGATAAAGAATGAAATGAAACTAATCTAATATGCAAATGCATGTGTTCGAGCATGAATAATAGTAACCAAGAAGTAATCACAAAAGAACACATGCGCCTATCGATGTCCTAGGAAATTGTTCACTGAGAATAAATACAAGAATATGAGTAAATACAAAATATCGAAGGAACCAACTTTGAAAAATATCAAAGTAAGGAGAATGGTGGAACAACATAGGATGTGTATGTACTAACACTCAATGAGGATGATATAGGATATACATAATATCTATTAGAAAAGGATGATACCTTATTCAAAGACCTTGATGAAATATATACCATAGAGGAGACATTTTAAAGGGAAAAAATTCCCATGGGTCAAGGAAAGAGATAGGAACATAGTTATAAACTACACAAAATTATATCTCCTAATAAAATACAATGTGGTCAAGTAATGACATGACTTCATCAATAAATAGGAAAAATCCTATTTCAAGTACCTTTTAACTAATCTTAGAATCTACTCTATACAACCATCAATTTCTCTTGGGCCTTATACCAAGTATCATCACTAATAACATGAATGTAAAACTTATGGCTTCAATTTCAAAAGAGGAATTGTATGATAAAGGAAATGAATTCCAAAATATTACCAAAAAATGTTTCATGCAATAAATGTAGATCTATTATAAGGAATTAAACAGTCAATGAAATCCTAGAAAATACTCAAATCCCTAAACTAAATCTTTTTAACACTTGGTCACATAAAAGTAGGAAGATTTGTTACTTTCATCTTTCAAATTGGTATCCATGTGTAAAATTATTACAAAAGTATTTTAACTACTATTTTTAATAGGTTAAGGCCCCTCATGAAATTTATCATTAAGAGAAACTATGAGGTTCCATGATAGGATGAAATATTTAAAACAACCTAATTCCTACTAAAGAAGCTATATACTCAACAAAACTAAGAAAAAATAAAATCATTCTTCTCAAATTAGATCTAGTATTATTCTCAAATTCTTCATCCCGAGGGAGAGATATAAATTGGAGGAAACATATGATTACTAGGGAGTCTCCAATAATGGTCAAATGATGAACTTGATGTTGAATGGTTATTAGCATGCCTTGGTAGACAACACACACTTCAACTTTATTATTGGTCATCTTCCCAATATTCCAAGAGTAACTTACTTCGATATGTCACCACTGGGTCCAAGAAGGACCCCTCCCACACTTTCATTCCCTTCCCAACACCTAAATATTATAACCATCACCATTATCCCTTATAACCATTTATGTAACCATTATTTTCATCATCATAATCAACATGGTCATTCTTCTCCTCCTCAGCCTCATCATCATCATCGTTGTCATTGTCGTCGTCACAATCATCATCATCATCATCATCATCATCATTGTCATCATCGTCATCATGCTATAACTATAACCCCTTATCCTTTTAACATTGTCACCCTTACTATATAACCCCTTACCTTATAACATTATAATGTATTTATTTTATTATTATATAATATTTATTAATTATATAATATATTAATTATTATTAATATTATATATATATATATGTATATATATATATATACACATATATAATATAATATGTATTAATCATATAGTATATATTAAATATAACACAATATATAATTAACAATATATAATGAAATAACAAAAAAAATGTAACAATCACAAATCAGAACAAACAAAACCAAGTTGAGTCTGCGAGGTGTGAAGTTATTCAATCTCACTTGAAACAAAACCCTCTGCTTGTGAGGATATTGGATCCCACTTGAAACAAAATCCTTGACAAAACTTGAAGTGAGGGTAGCAAGGGGAAAGGAGACTGAGGGTAGTGAGGGAAGCAAGGAGACTGAGGGAAAGGAGATGAAATTTGTGGGACCAGTAACATATTTGAACCTACACACCACAATGCATTTGACACCGAGACCTTGCACACCAAATAAATATTGATGTTGAGACCATGCACACAAGAGAATTTGACACCGAGACCATTTCAACCTGCATGTAAGAGACCATTTGACATGGCCAAGATCGATGGTGAGTATCTATAGCACATAATACCTGAGTTTGGTTTAATTTCATTTTTTTTTAATGTTTAGATCACTAAAATGATCTAGGGTTAACTTTTATTTTTAATCTCAGTCAATGCCCCTAGGAAGTCCTAAAATTTAGAGCGCCATAGATGCATAGAAATGAATCCTGCCCTAACAGAAGAAACCAAGTTCTTGTGAAGGATATCAACCTTCATAGAAACACATTTAAAATCCATAGGGGTCCAATCCTTCACTGTTATCTAGGTAATAACAAGCTTCAAATCCCTTAAGAAGGCACAACCACTCTCATAACTATGTCCCAACTCTTCATCTATATTCAAAGCAATATCATATAGACCTTCTTGATGATATTCTTGTCGAGTAAAAGGAGGCATTGCATAAATTTCAACCATTCCTCCATACATATTTGTCAGAAATGTTTCCTGAGATCTTTTACAAATTTGTAGAAGTTTTACACATAATTCATCTTTTAATTCCTCTACATCAGGGACATCCACATCCTTGATAGTGATGTAAAATAATCCCTTTAATATATTTTCATCATTCTTCACCAGGTTCACCCCACTTTGGAAACAAATATATCTTATGTCTCCATTTGGGCGAGAGAGAACTACTTTAGGCTACTCTTCATCTTGGTACAGAGGTTCAACATATCCATTCTACAAGAATCACATTTTACTCTAGAGTGTAATACAACCTCACATTCTCTATGTCTACCACAACCAATAAATTCCCCTTCCATAGACTCATTTTGATTTCCTATCATAGTAGATCCTGTGATACCCTTGCTTGACGTGTTGTGGTGAAATACTAAACCCAAGGATTAGTACTTGATGAAATTACTATAGAAATCTTAGAACCTCTCTAGAAGATGATCTTGAAGCCTTTCCAACTCTAGAACATGATGGACTATTATTCTGTGACTAGCTAGAATTGTTTCTTTTCTCTTCCTTGGTTGATGGAACTAATATATCAGTAGTTCCACTAATAAATGGATCGTTACAATGACAATATTTGTAACCATGGAATGAATAGTGCAATGAGGATTCTTCACCTAACCTTGGAGTGGATGAGGTTGAACTTTCCATGACACCTTCTTCAGATAGTCTTCTTGTATTTTCATTTACCTTGGAAGATAATGTTGTTGATGCTTTCAGAACTAATTTTCTATATCCTCCACCTTTACGTTGTAAACAAACTTCTTCATCCAATGCCTGATTAGAAGGACAAGATGTACCCTATCTTGATCCATAAATTGCATCATTAATCTTCAACTCTGCAACAATGTTTGAGCTTTAACCATATATCCCAGAATCTAAAATGACTTGAATAATCCATCACTCTAAGCATCTATTACATACAAGGAAATTCAATCAACCATTGAATTATGGTTATGATTTTACCAGGCTTCATGGATGGTAAAAAATATGCCATCAGTTTCACAAGCACTCCTTTGAGTAAGAATAGCCTAAAATCAAGCGCTAATTTGACAAACTTGACATCTTGGTTACTAATGATGAGGGAGTCCATGAAGCTTATACACAACCATAGAAGTTGTAAACTAGGTATTCAAAGGGATGAAATCAACATCATTTGTTAAATAGCCAACTACCATAAATATAGGATGCTTACAAACTTGACAAACTTGAAAAACTTTTGATATAGTCAATATTGAAATTATTCAAACTTTGGCTCCATTTTCCACTCTCCATGCTATCCAATTTCAAACTAGTTGAAAATATTTGATTAGGGACTTCTATAAAATATAGCCCCCCTCTACTAATTCCATTATAAGTTTGTTATAATCTTCAAATGACAATGGATCAATATATTTTTTCATAATAACTTTCTTCCATAGTCCTCCATCTTTTAAAATATCCCATTAAATCTTTGCTACTAGTACTTTACCAAATAAGTGAATATTTTTCAATCCCCACCCCCTAATTTCCTTCGGTTTTTCTATCTTACTTTATTTAATTAGTGGAATACCTTATTTTTCTTTATTCCCCATCCATAAGAAATTGTAAATTTGTTTTCTTACTTTTTCAAGAATAACTATATGAATGTATGCTAATGAATGCCAATAAACATGATTAGCTTTGATTCAATCATCTTTCCATTTGATAACCATCTATGGAAGCAATTTAACGATCTTTTTACATATTTTCATAAATCTAGTTCTAGTCTTTGAACCTATAATCATTTGGCTTCAACATGAAACCTAGGTACTTCACCCCCATTATCAAAGGAATATACATTAAATGTTAGGATTTTAATCAACCTCCTTTCCCACTTCACTACTAAACCATTAAATAAAATAGTGAATTTACGTGATTTAACTTCCATTCTAGTTTATTTATAGTATACGTCCAGTTGTTTCTTATATTTCTTCTCTTCCATAAAAAAACTAGTACCAAACAAAATATCATCATCCACAAATAAAAAATGAGACATTGTTATATATCTACCCACATTTATCCATTTTACAACTTCTGTTTTATACTCATTCACAACCTTGCTTAAGCCTTTAGCTACTAGTAGAAAAAGGAATGGGGACATGGGACAAGTACCCTATCTTAAACCCCTTGAAGGAGTAAAACACTAGAGGAAAAACCATTAATAAATAGTGCAAGTGATACCAATGAAGAAAAAACCATTATCCAATTTAACATCTATATAATTTTACCCATGGATGAGCATTAATCTTAAATGCAACCAACTCACCATGTCATATGCCTGATAGATCTAGATTCAGAACCATAGAAAACATATTTCTAATTTTTATTGTATGAAAGCCTTCTTGAGCCACGCCCACTACATCATGTATTTTCCTTTCATGTAAAAAACCAAACTATTCATGGGAAATGGATTTAGATAAGACTCTCTTTAATATTTTTTTTTTAATTTTGGCAATTCATTTGTAAATTGCATTACATAAAGAAATATGCCTGAATTCCTCTAAATATTATGATTATCCTTATTTGGTATGAAGGAAATAAAGGTATAGTTTGTTGATATTGAGAGGGGGGTGAATCAGTATCAAGTACAATTTAAAACCTTTTTCAAATTATACTTAAACCATTCAACTATATCCAATAAGCAATGAACAACAGTGTAAGAAGAGTTACACCAATACACCACAATACACCATGCACAATATATGAGAAATAATCAATAGTTATTGTTCAAGGGAAGTAATGAGTTCCAAAGGTAGCTACATATTCCAAATGTAAAGGGAGGGATAAACCTCCAAGAGGAAGATACAATCCTCCAATATCAAGAGAGATTTCAACTTTCCATCGTTGCCCCTTCCTTCCACCCAAGAATATATGAGAGATAATAAAACTTTACATTAAATCATCACATAGAACCTGATAATGCTTCCTGAGACTTCTTGAATTTATGCAATTCTTCAATTCTTGGAGTACTCTGATCCTGTAGATAATATTACTCAATGCATTCTCTGAAACTCCTCCAATTTTCACTCCTTGAATCCTCCCCAAAAAGAGGTTATAGAAATAATGGTAGACTTTATTCAATTATGGTCTATTCAAGAGAGTGAAATTGTACAGAATACCCCGTGCTCAATAATTAACATCCAATTATGAAAATCACATACAAGAAACTACAGTCTGTACTATTTCCAATGAAATTTTCCCCACTTCATTTGGATTCTCGATGAATACGTTGTGACTATTTTACCCGGAACACCTATTTATTGACTAGCTTCAGGATTGGTCACAAACCCTATCTTCCACATAGTGTATCTCCATAATTATAATGATTCAAGAGCTGAAATTTTTACCAGAGGTACCTTGATATGTATTCTCAATACCATAGTGATTTAACCATCTGAATTGTTCTAGAAAAAAAGTTATAGCAAAAATGGTAATATGTCTTGAAAATAACATACCTTAGAACACATCACCAAATGACTTCATCCTCCCTTGAAATCCAACCTTATTTTCTTCTTATTTCCTCTGAAATTCGACTTGTATCAAATTAATGTATAATGATGTTTATTTATACCATTTATGTCACTTCCTTTTAACATTAGGGCCAACCTGACACTTTCTTATTTTGTAATTCTTTTCTTTAATTATCTTCAGGGCCTACATGT
>ML777165.1:483269-501839 GCA_009831015.1 Picea engelmannii
ACAACATGATGTATACTATCCATCCATGGGTGTTGTATCTGCATGTGCATTTTCCTTCATGTCCAAATACCTTCATCAATCTTGCGGTCCAAAACCCATGACTAGGGTTGACATCAATGACAACAACCAATCTTCCAACATAGTTTATGGTGCATAAAACCTTCCCTAAAGTCCTATATTCTTCCACTATTATCAATATATCCTCCTCTAGTAAATCATAAAATCCCAAATAGGAATACATTGTCCACCCATAAGGACCTATGATTTTTTATTTTTGCAAGGATTCCATCACTTCTCTAAGCTCTCCTCTAGTTATGTCTATTTCCATGTCTTCATTTTTCTCTTGATCCATGAACCTAGGAAAGTATGAAGTCATTTTGTTTATTTATTCTATATTGATGCTAGGAGGTTCTTGATAGATCTTCTAAAAATGGGTTAACCCAATATCTCCTAAAATATTTTGACTATATTGCGATCCTCATTTCCCACTTCCTATATCATATTGATATTTTTCATGTGCTTTGCATAATTATGAAAGGACTTAGTGTTCCCATCCTTTTCTACCCACCAAGTTTCCATACTCTTCATCCTCCATTTGTATCCCTCCCATTCAATCCACTTCATTTTCATATCTTGTAAAATATTTAACTATTTCTTTTCATCTTTTGAAAATATCCCTACATTGTTTTGGTAATTTCTTTTGACAATTTGAACCTTGACATAATTTAGGTCTCTCTATGATTTGATAATTTTATTTTTCTCATTTTTCAATGACCATATTTACTCTTTTTAAGTTCTCTACAAAATCTAAACATTTCTAAGATTTCATTAGAAGAGTTAAACTTCATCTAATTCCAACCAACCAACAATTTGAATTCTTCATTGTTCGATCATTTTGGGTTGAATTTAAAAGGATTAGGAGGTTTGTTTTCATATTTATTAATTTGTAATAGGACAAGGAGATGATTTATGAGACATCCTCTCCAACCCATCTCCTAATCCTACTAGGTTCCACCATAAATCTATTCAACCTTTTAGAGACATCACCATCCCCTACCCTATAATTCCTCAATGTAGGGACTAAGTTTAATGGCACCACATCACAAAGTCCTACTTCTTTGCACATACAAACTAAGTAATATACAAATGGGTTTGCCTAACATTTGTTCCCTAGGAATATCCTCTTTTAGTAGAGATGTTTAGATCTTGACCTATTATAACATTCTCTTCCTTTAAGGTTCCTATATTGGAAAAATTGAAAAACCTTGGATCATACATATTGATGATGGAAAAGGTCTTCCCTATTTCCATCAACTTCAATTCTATTACAAAATATGTATTTAGAAAAAATTATTGAGTGAGCTATAAGGATCTATTCCATTCTATTAATAACCCTCTAGATCTCTCATTCACATCCAAAGTCAGAAAGGTCCAATCTTTGAGAAAATAGAGAAGTCTCATTTTTCTTCCCCTGCCTCACACAAAGTTCCTTGGTTTAGTATAACCTTTATTTATTTATTTATTTACGAATCAACCTCTTGAGAGATAATATTTTTTAGAATCAACCCCACTGCTCTTGCATTTTGTTTATGTGGGAAAATGCCCTTTGTCAACAACATGGATTTACTTGGGGAAAAAGGCCAATTAGACCTTTCACCATTACAAGTGGAAAACCATTTGGTTTATGTTTTTGTTGATTTTACCTATTTATGAATTTAACTTTAAATGTAATTGAAAATTCATATGCAGAATGAAATCTCACAACTAATCTAGTTTTCCTAGCTAGGAATATTAAAACACTAAAATACATGGTGCTAAAAAGATAAAAGTAGGCTACACATAGGAAAAATTTCATTGAAACACATATTGCATAAATATTTTGATAATTAATAACACATCAATGAAATCCTATACATTGCTATAAATAATAGCTTCACATCCATTTGTTAGCATAAAGAAAAGATAAAGAAAGAACATATATTAAATGCATGAGAATAATCTACAATAGAAATATTTTTTTTTACAAATTCCCAAAGCACAATTAGAAGCAAGAACAATCAATTCCCAATCACAACAACACCAAAATCTCAAAAGCTTGGCCAATAATGGATTCTCAATTAACATTGAAGATAAATTACATTGTCAAGAGAAAATCCCCCTTCTCTTTGTCAGTGTTTCATGGAAACCTGCATAGGAGACCTAGCTAAAACATACACAAACAAAGATTATCAAGAAAAGGAAGAGAGATACACAATGAAGAATGAGAATCAATGTATATTATGATCTAAGAAATGAGTGAGTTATCTTCACTCATATAGGAAATGGCATCCTATAATTAGGAATGCATGCACAATAGTGTTGTTCTAAGATTAGAAAGTATAAAATAGAACTAGTCAGTTAACTCCCACTGAACTAGTGTTACTGCCACTGAACTAGTGTGCCGGAAATATAAATTTCTCCAACATCCCCCCTGAACATCACTATGGAGTAAAAAATGAGTCCCAGCTACTAGGACATATTAGGTACTCATGTACATTGCAACTAATGAACAATGAATAAAAGTGAGGAAAGAGGGAAAACCACGTGGGAACAAATCCCCCCCCTCAAAAGACAATGTATCAAAAGAATAAAAGGAAGTTTCTAAGAAAATGTGTTCTTCACTACAAGATGATCCCACAAAGTATGAAACTTTTGCTTAGTGAATGTCTTGGTGAATATGTTAGAATTCTACTTAGAGGAAGGACATAACTGCAAATCAATGATCATGTCATGTACTAAATCTCTAATGAAATGCCTGTGGACCTCAATGTGTTTGGTTCATTTTCGTTGTACTGGATCTCTGCAAAATCTTAGTGTACTCTTATTGTCACACCATATGATAGTCGAACACTGAAATTGGATACCAAGCTCAGTAAGGAAGTGCTAAAGACAAATTTTTTGAATGACATAGTTGACTACACCTCTGTACTCGGCCTCTGCGGAAGATAAAGAAATGGCTGATTGCTTCTTACTTGACCAGCAAATTGGGCTTGAACCAAAACTGAGAGTGTACCCGGACATGGACTTGTGATCTATTCTATCACCAGCCCAATCTGAATCTGTGAAGCCTATGAGATCCAATGCACAACCAACTACATAGTGAATCCCATAACTCATGGTTCCCTAAACATATCTGAGGATGTGCTTGGCAGCCTTCCAGTGTAGATCATGGGGTTCCTGCATGTATCTGGAAACTACTCCTACCGCATATAAGATATATGGATGGGTGTGGGTGAGATACAGAAGAATCCCCACCAACTGTCGATACAAAGTGTTGTCCACTAATGTTGTATCCCCGCCATCCTCAATTATGGTCCCAGATAAGAAGGGTGTAGGTGCAAACTTACAATCTGTCATGTGGAATATATCCAAAGGATCCCTAACATACTTAGCCTAAGAAATTTTGATACTGAAGGCATCCTGACTAATCTCAATACCAAGAAATAAGTGTAGTGAACCCATGTCTGTCATAGTGAACCTGCCATGCAAAATATATTTGACCAAAGAAATGGTTGAAGCAGAGTTACCAGTGATCAAAATACCATCAACATAGAGTACTAATATCATCACAGAGTCAATATTCCTCAACATGTAAACATTATAATCAGATTTACATCTAACAAAATCACATGAAAGCAAGTAAGAATCCATCTTTGGATACCATGCTCTAGGTTCCTGCTTGAGGCCATAGAGAGACTTATTCAGTATGCATACTAAAGATGAGTTCTAAATGAACCCCTTTGTCTGCTCCATGTAGATCTCCTCTGAAAGGTCACCATGAAGAAAATAATTCTTCACATCCATCTGGTGAACTTCCCATCCTTTGGTTGTTGCAATGGCTAGAGCCAAGCAAATGGATTCCATCTTTGCTACAGGAGCAAAGGTCTCATCATAATATATCTCATGAATATGTTGAAATGATTTTGCAACTAATTTGACCTTGTACCTACTCACCTGACCGTATGTTTCTCTCTTGGTCATGTAGACCAATTTGCATCTGACAAGTTTCCTGCCTGGTGGAAGTGGAACCAGATCCCAAGTCTAATTCTCTAGGAGAGAGTCATGCTCCTCATGCATGGTTGCTTCCCATAGTGGATTGCCAACAACCTCATTGTAGGTATGTGGATCAGAAGATTGAACCATATAGCAATGTTGAGATCGAGTCCTCCTAAAATCTAATGGATCCCCTGCAAGGTTTCCTGCTACCTGAAGTGTGGACTGTGCCCACTTGGGCATTTGCTGAAGCTCCAACACTGTCTACTCATTTGGTTGTATTAACTGCTCATCTGCATGTATAGAATCCTTTGAATCTTTGTTTGAATATGTAGCATCTGAGTGTGTGGAATCATCATATTTGATGTCTGTAACTAATGGAAGCACAAGAGTCTATGCATGTTGCACTGGAGGTGCATGCAAAGAAATCTCCTCAAACTGAATAGTCCACTCAATGATTAGTTGGTATGTAGAGGGATCAATCAATCTATACCCCTTCACATCATTTGGATATCCCACAGAGATGCAAGGTCTTCTCTGTGGATCTAAGGATTTCCTCTTTTCAGAAGGAATATGGGCCCATGCTCTAGATCCAAAGATGCAGAGGTGTGTGGCATCTGTTTTTTCACATGTCCAAGCCTCAAAAGGTGTCCTATCCTCAACAGATCTGTGAGGTGATCTGTTATGTATTTAAGTAGCACAGTTAAGTTCCTTAGCCCAAATATTGGATGGAAGTGATCTTGCATGCAACATACAACTGGTCATCTCCTTGAGAGACATGTTCTTCCTTTCAACAACTCCATTCTGTTGTGGAGTGTATGGAACTGTGTGTTGCAACTGGATACCAACTTCATGACAAAGATTCTGAACATATTTGTTGATATACTCCCCCCCATTGTATGTATGGAAGATCTTGATTTTCTTGCCAGTTTGTGTCTCTACTAGAGCTTTGAAGTCTTTGAGATGCTCAAAACCTTCAGACTTTTGTCTGAGAAAATAAACCCAAGTATAGCGTGAGTAATCATCAATAAATGTAAGAAGATACCTTGCTTTGTTGATGGAAAGATGTGAAAATGGACCCATGATATCACTGTGAACAAGATCCAAGGAAGAGGAGGCTCTCCTTGCCTCCCCCTTTTCAAACTTCTTTTCGGGATTCTTGCCAAGAATGAATCCTTCACAAACCCCTTGAGAAAAGTGAATGTATGGCAAGCCTTTGACCATTCCTTGCTTGGAAAGTCGTTGCATGTACCTAAAGTTTCAATGACCAAATGTCTCATGTTGTACTCTATTACTATCATTAGCATGTGTAATTAGCAAACATGAGTCATAGTCAATAAACTTAGTGAACTTATACAACCATGATTTGTGATCTACCTCACCAACTGCAATAATGGAAATATCATGCATGCCAAGTAAAGTAACTAAATCTAATGTAAATTCAACCCTTTTACCTATTTGAGTGATCTCATAAACTGAGAGAACATTTATAGAAAACTTTGGAACATGTAAAACATTCTCAAAACTTCCATTAGGAAGTTCCACTCTTCCCTCTCCTGCAACTACTATTAGAGTATCATCCCCCATGAGAATAGGAGGTCCATAGAATGAACTCAAAGAAGTAAATACTTCCTCTTTAGCTTCCATATGATGTGATGAATTGGAATACATAATCCATGAATTAGATGAGGAATTAATTGCAACCAGATCATGATGATTACCTTTCTTAGGCACAGGGTATTCTTCCTTCTTCTTCTTGGCTCCTTCATGAATGAAGTCTCGAAGTTTATTCTTCTGAAGTACCTGTGTCATAAGATCTATCTGCTTCTTTATGCATGTGGATTCTTCATGATTTAGTTTATTTAAATATGTGCACTTATTTCCCTTCTTCTTATCCCCTTTGGAATTTGAAAAATCTTTGGAACTTGAAGAATCCTTGAAGGGTTTGGAATATCCCTCCTTCTTTGACTCTGGATGTAATAGCTCCTTTCATTTCTACTTTGATTTCTGATTGGATGACCCTTTTCCATCATGCATGGCGAGTGCATGTGCTTTGGGATCTTTCATGTGGCCCATCTGTATGAGTTTTGTCTGCTCTTTTTTGAGAGACTCAATGAACTGAGCCATCGTAGGCATTTTCCAATTTGCGCCCAAAAGACATCTTCCAGAATGGAAATTGGAGACATATACAACATATTATGGTCCTATCTTGGCCTAGATTGTTAGAATAGATTGTTTCTCTTATGTAGACTTTCCAATACTACATTCACCCAATCTCAAAATCAAAGATTTAAGTTTAGTAAATAAATCATTTATATTATCAAAACTTTTAGGGTCTAAGGTATTCAACTTTACCTCAAGCATATGACCTTGCATCTCATCCTGCTTTCCAAACAGTCCTTCCAAGGTGGTCCAGATATCATTTGGAGTCTTGCATGTGACAACATGAAACTATATATCAGTGGAAATTAACTCAAGAAGTAATCCTATGGCCTCATCCTTACGGTTCACCCATTTGATGTTCTCAAGCGTTGATGTAGGTTCTGTTTCTGTCGCCATCATCAAATTATACAGACATTTTCTTTTGAGTTGGAATGTAGCCTTAGGATTCCATTCAAAATAGTTGTACAACATGATTATTATCACCAGAATTGATTGAAGAAGTTGCAATGTCTCCATCCTTTCTATTGATTTTGAAAAGATCCTGAAAACCCAGATCATGGATTCCGATATATGATTGGCGGTTCTATGACAACTATAGATATGTTAAAACAACTATATATCCTAAAATATGATGTGGGTTTTGGATATTTTTGGTGAGAAAGAGAATCCCTATGTTATACATCTCTGGCAAAATTTCATCCCGACCCAGATCACGAATTTCGAGATATGACAATTTTACTACAGAAAACCAATTTTTGGAGGGTTGTTGAATCGTCGCGCCCTAGATAAGGATAAAGTGAGATGATACTAAATCATCGCACCCTAGTGAAGGAAATAGTGCGACAATTGTGAAAAAATGAATCGTCACACCCCAGATGAATAACACAATGCAACAATGTCACACCTTGGCCATATAGGCCGCGACGATGCCTGAAAATAAAAAAATTCTTAAGTATGAGTGCGACTGTCACATCCTTCAATAGGGATAGTCTGCGACGATTCCAATTGTCGCATATTTCGATAGGGATAGGCCATGATGATGGAGGAAACTAGGTTTACTCAAATCCTCTTTCTCTCTTCTCTGGCTTGTCTGGGTTGCTCCAAGAAACTCGGCTTTGATACCATGTCAGTGTTTCATGGAAACCTACACAGGAGACCTAGCTAAATTAGACAAAAACAAAGCTTATCAAGAAAAGGAAGATAGATACACAATGAAGAATGAGAATCAATGTATATTATGATCTAAGCAATGAGTGAGTAATCTTTACTCATATAGGCAATGACATCATATACTTAGGAATTCATGCATAATAGTGATGGTCTAAGATTAGAAAGTATAAAATAGAACTAATCAGTTAACTCCCACTGAACTAGTGTTACTGCCACTAAATTAGTGTGCTGAAAATAGAAATTTCTCCAACACTCTTTACATTCATTATATTTATACAAAAAAATGAGAGCATGGGGATTTGACACATTTCATCTCCCTACCTCTTCACTTTCCATGTCTAGCTTTCAAGAGACTGACCCTCAACATTTGTTTTAACCTTTATATATTTTCTCTAAATATCATATTTTTCTTAATTTCATGAGAGCCAGGATAATTGTGTTTCTCAGCTAGGGTCCAATAGAGATCTAATTTATGTTTTATTTTATCTAGAGTACTATCCAACGTATATGCCAAAGTGTTCATTAAGCCTCTCTCTTTAATTAGAATTTTTATACATTCTTTGATCCCTGCTTTGATGATTTGGGGAATTAGTTTTATGATAATTCTTTATTGACCTTGACTTCCTGCAGTGTTAATACTACCTCAACTTGATATGTGAATGCATTACTTTCTCTGTAAGGAAGTAGGTGATATTTTTGTATGATTACTATCATGTCCTCGTAAAGTTAATTGTAGTCATACACTAATCCTTGGACATCCTCATTTAACTGCTAACATGCATCCTTCCAACATTCAAGTCCTTTATCATTCCTAAGGATTTTCCTTCCATGCATTCTTGTAACATCAAGGGGAGTATCAACAATATGTTGTTTCCATTGTTTCACAACATCAAGAAATTTCTACTACCCTCCTTGTCTTGTTTTCCATTAATGTACTCTATTGGAGAGGGATATAACCTCCTTGTATTGGATTTGTAATTATTTTAGATTCTTGTACATGTATCTCTATACCATGTTGGCCTCATATTGAATCTATAATGCATACTCCACAAATTCAACAATCTCCCCTTTGAAAACATTGTAGTATTCAACTTGAATCTTTAGGCCTTATATCTCCCTCTTATAGTTTTCTATGTCATGGGACATTTTAGCATGTTGGACTATGTGTCTTGGTAAGTGGTCACTGCGGTAGAGTCTACAACTAGAAGATATATCCAATTTACAAAGAGAACAATAAATTCATTAAATCCCACCAAATATTGATCAATTGTCATCTTTCTTTTCTGGTATATTTGTCAAGTATTTTGTGTTTTTTTATATTGAAGGAAAACAACTCTAGTCATGCTACTTCATCTATGGGATAATATTTATGCATTAATTGTTGTAAACGAAGGCCCATGGGAGATGGAAATTCCCTTCCAATGCTCATTCTAATGGATATTGTCCTCACGCTCTTGGGAGTTGGCAATTGTCTACTAAGTGATCCAACCCCTATTTCTCTATCTTTATTCTCAATCCTTTTATTTTCCTCTTCATATTCAATAATTTTCTTCTAAACTCTTTGGCTTCTATCCTTTTTCTCTTTGCCTCAACCTTTTCTTCTCATTTTCTTGTTTGTGCTTCTTCCTTAGCAACTCCTTGTTTTTCTTCAACTTTATCCCTTTTTCTCTCAGTTTCAACTTAATATTCTTTCTTATATGCCTCATATTTGACTCTCTTTTTCTATACATCTTCTTCTATAACTTCTTATTTTTCTACTTCAGTCTCAACCTTCTTATTCAATTATGTTTTTCCTCTCTAAATAAGAAACTAAATAAGAAGAGAGGATATATATAAGATCTTGTTTTACCTGTGAATGCACTTCTTTGTATGAGAGTGCTCTCCTCTTTTATTATCCTTCTAGGAATTATTCATGGAACTAAAGAAGAAGAGAGGCTATCTATAAGATCTTTTTTTACCTGTGCATGCACTTCTTTGTATGAGAGTGCTCTCCTCTTTTCTTCTCCTTCTAGGAATTATTCATGGAACTATGACCTCTTCTTATTTGAAGTTAGTGGAATGTGCAAAGGGAACCAAAACACCTCCAAATATAAAACTCAATACTCTGGGAATGAAAAATATACCCTTAATGGAGAAACATGCATAAAAATATGTATCCTACCCTTAATCGAGAAACATGCATTAGAACATATAGTGGCCAAGTGCCCCAAATTTGAGATGTTGCCACATACTCAATTGTTCCTATATCTTAGTGTACAAGGTTATGAGTTCCTTGTATCATTTTAGATATATTTCTATATTCTTACAATCTTGTCTAACTATATATCTGATTTGATTTACTGAAGGTACAACCAAATAAGTGTCTGTGAGGTCTTTCTTCGTCGAGTGAGGGAAGATCATAAAAAGCAAAGGGAAATTCTACTACTTCTAGTAGATTTGATAGGTGAAGAAGGATCAGAGGTGAAAAGTTCAGAAGAAAATTCCATAGACGGATGGAATTTTTTCTTGCCGAAGGAGGATCGTGATCTTACAATGATGAGAGAATGGGATACATCAAGGTGCCATCCAGGTATCAGCATCTGTTGAAAAAATGGCTACCTAAGGAACTGTCTCCATTGGATACTGACTTCAGTTTCAACAATAGAATGTATCACATTGCACCATCCTCCCTGCATGGTCTAGGGCTATTTTCCATGGATGGAATAACTGTAAAATACAATTCAATAATCGAATTGATGGAATGTGTTGGACCGTGTTACGGTTACAATGATTGGATGTTGTTGGTCCAGTACATGAGAATTATGCAGAGATATGAACTCACTACAAATTATATACAACTAGTAAACATTGATAAAAATAAGGGAGAGACTATCTATATTGATGGAAGGCCTAAAGCTTTCGACAATATTGCAGAGTTTATAAACAACACATGACCTGGGACAACAAACAAGCAACCAAATTTAATATATGAGGGACGTAAAGAAAACTGGGTAGTCATGTGCACAATAAAAAAGATAGCTCTCGGAGAAGAGTTATTAGTGGATTATCATTTGAATTGATTCGATACATTGACCAATAGTGTGTGGGTACTTATGCAACACCTATTTAAGAAACCTCTACTTATTATGCCATATTATTATTATTATTATTTTTTTTTTTATTTTTTTTTATGCTGGCGGAATCGACAACTGGGCTGGTCTCGTACTCGCATGACACGGGGTCGATTCCAACCGCTACCACTATAACCTCCAGGTGCCATACGTATGCCCCTTTCGCAGGCACGGGTAAGTCGGGGGGATTTGAACTTGGAACCTCATCGTACATAACACGCTATATCACGGCACTTGCCAATTGAGCTGCCCCCCGGGGGCTCTTATTATGCCATATTTTATTTTATCTTTAATAATGTTTTAAATATTTCACGGTTCTAATTTTACTGTAATGTGGCAGGCTAATCATGGTAAATCCATAGCCTCAGAATAGGTAAACGAACAATAATTTTTTATTTTCATTTAATGTGCATTTTATTTCTGTGGCAATCAATTATTTTATTTGTTTACATAACTGAAATAACATTTATTTTGTTTAAATATGTAGTCAGCGTGCCATGATGCTTATGATGATTCACTTGATGAAAGGGATTTGTATGCATCCCCCGACCCTATGGTATTAATAAAAAAAAGATCAATAAAGAGAACAAGGAACTTTATCACTTGTTACACATTGTAGATCAAACTACTGAAGTCGAAGAAAGGATCAAACAAGTTATGAAACAACTTAACACATATAAGGTAATAACCATAATTTAAAGTGGTTTTATTTTTTTGTCATAAGATCGATTATGAAATATTTATTTTCAAATTTTACATTATCTAAACAAAAAAGGTTTTCTTTCTTATATAGAGATTTTTGGATCATGTTAACCCCAACATGCATGGTGTCATTAGTATTGGTGTTGTACAGACGCTAGAGGGTACTGATGCAGGCCATCATATACCTAAAAAGACGGGGCTATTCAATTATCCACCTTCCATGCCATTAGGTGGGAGCCACGTTACGCACCCCCAAGAAGCCACATAAGTAGGCTTTGGAGGTGGTTTCAAAGATGAGGCTGATGATTTTTCCAACTATATGGTTTCTTTTCCTAAAGCAAGACGTGTGACTAGCACAGGGACCCTTAAGGGCACATTTATGGTCAACAAGGAAGGGATTCCATTAAATAAAGTTAAAGTCCTAGGTAATTTTTAAAATTTTAATTGTTGCATGTTCTCTATTTAGTCAAACATAAATCATCTAAATTGTTATTTTTAAATTAATAATCATATAATATTTTTGCGTGTATGAAACAACAATTTTTATAGGGCCTTGGATAACAAGGCGTTGTTGGTTTTTGGGCCTACCATACAGGAGAGGTGGAACTTCCAAAATTACAACCTCAAAAAAGAATTGATGGATTATCTTGAAGGCCTTTTTGGTGTAGACACATTTAATAAAACCTTGGCCACCGACGCAGTTGGCCAATATTTAAAATACACGTGGGAAACCTATAGGAAGCACTTGAAAGAAAATTATAGGTATAAGTGTCGTCTGATGACTCCATAGAGGGAGTGGAAGGCCCTCATTGACGACGCAAAAGAGAAGAAATTGACAAATGAAGGAAAAACACCCTCTGGTCCCAGAAGGTAAATTACAATTTGAATTCAATACCTTTAATTTTTTTTAGTTCTAAATAAAAGTGTGGTATATATTAACATACTTGAAACTTTTTATGATAGGTTGATTAACACTTCTAAGGAATGAAAATCAAGGCTTTCCAAAGTGGCCAGCACATGCCAGGTTAAGGCAGCTACTTGAAGTTGCAGTTGTTCGTCACTATAATTACTTAATTAATTCAAACAACCAAGTGAAACATAAATTATCAACCCAGGGAAGTCTTTTGTTTCAAAGATAGCCACGCACTATATATGCTCAATTCCAAAAGCAACTTTAGTGTTGTAGTAAAGAAACTTAAAATAATCACACTTTCTTGAATAAAATGAAGTTCTGAATTAAATCACAGGAAAGCAACTTCCCTATTGCAGATCTTTAAAGATTAATCTAAGAATCCTGGATTACATTATAATAATACTTGCAATGGGAAAGAACAACTATCTTGCAATCAGAGAACATGACCCTTACTCTCAAACAGAGACTTCAGTGTTGACACTCTTTCATGAAAACAGTAAGCATAAGACAATTAACTCTATCTAACAGAAAACAAGGCTGTATAGTTCCTTCCTTTCTAAGTAGGAGCTTAAGCCCTATTGTTGTTTTAGCACTCTTGTGGAATTAAAGTTTACAGAGAACATGATGGACTGATCCCTTCCTTTCTGAGCAAGAACCCTTCACCCAATCCCTGACTAGCATGCTTGCAGAATTAAATGAAACCTACAGAAGATAAGGTGTTTTGATTCCTTCCTATCTGAGCAGGAATCCTTGACCCAATCGCTGGCTAGCACGCTTGCAGAATTGAATGAAACCTACAGAAGATAAGGTGTCTTGATTCCTTTCTGTCTGAGCAGGAATCCTTAACCAATTCCCTAGCTAGCAAGCTTGCAGAATTGAATGAAACCTACAGAAGATAAGGTGTCTTGATTCCTTCCTGTCTGAGCAGGAATCCTTAACCAAATCCCTGGCTAGCACACTTGCAGAATTAAATGAAATCTACAGAAGACAAGGTGTTCTGATTCCTTCTTGTCTGAGCAGAAACCCTTAACCCGATCCCTGGCTAGCACATGAAATCATCACACAAGATTGCTGATAAAAAGAATTACGAATTTCATTCGATAAACTAAGACAGAGTCAGTAGTGTTTCAGCAAAGTGGAATTCATTAAAAGCAGTGTTTCAGCAAGGTGAAAGTTAAACAAAATATAAACAAAGATTGAACTAACACACTTCTAAACTAACGGGTGAATCTTGTGATGAAGGTGGGCCCTCCCTTCTCACAAGATCCCCCTGAAACGGGAAAGCTAGAGATGGATAATCAAAGAAGTCTTTTATTCATCTGTCAAAACATCATATTACAATCTGTAGAAGTGAAGTGCGTCCCTCTCTCTGAAGCGTTCAGTACATAAAAACTTCCCCCCTTTCGAATGGAGAATCCCCCCTTATTTAAAGAGGGAACCCCCTTCGATACAATATCAAAGGTTACAATGTATATCGGAGTCCTATCTTTAGTCAGATCTTCTTTCTAAACCAGAGCAAGATGTCCTATTCTTACGTAACAGAAATGCTATTACGGGAGCTGTTTCAGCATCGCAATTCACGGGCTGTTTCAGCCACGTGAATGGCGCTCTTGACTGTGTCGGCTTTGGTGCTTGTTGACCGCTGACTGTAATGGCTTGTGTTTCAGCATCGTTGGTTCTGGCGGTCTCCTCTGTATCAACATCTGCAGCTCTGGGCTATGTAATAGCTCTATGTTTCAGCAATTGCGACTTCGGACTGTGTGACAGTTCTGTGTTTCAGCAACAGCGGCCTCGGACTGTATAGCCTCTCGTGTTTCAGCAATAGAGATCTCGGACTGTATAGCCTCTCATATTTCAGCAACAGAGACCTCAGACTATATAGCCTCTTGTGTTTCAGCAACAGCGACCTTGGACTTGTGTGACAGTTCTGTGTTTCAGCAACGGGGTTCAAATGCTAATATGCAGTCTAATCAATGGTCAAGTCCAAAATTAATGTAAAATATTATGCAAAACAGATTAAACGTATAGTAATGAGAAGGGACGTTGTATACCTTTGGAATGATCAGCTAAAGTGATAGTATGAGTCTAGATATAGGTGATCAAGAGTATAATAATGGAAAAAAGTATAGGCAAAAAGGTACATACTGTGGTCCTAACATCCCCCCCAACTCAAGGTGTTGCATGTCCTCAGGAAACTTACTCTGAATCAGAGTCTTGATACCAACTCTGATCATGTAAGCTACTCAAGCTGTAACTCTGGGAGGTACTGTCGATTGGTGTTCTGAACCCGTGCACCTCCTGCAATCTTTGCCATGCTGTTGTTTCTGCCTTCTTAGGTATCTTATAACTGACTTGATACCTTTCTATTGGCAACCAGAGAATGGGAAAATAAAACTTGTATCCTATCCAGTTTTCAGCACAATTCCTAACACACTGGATGTAGCTGGGTATCCTAGAAATTGCTACTTCTAAGTTGGAAGGACCAAAAGGATTGTGCTGTTGTCTCTTCTCCAAGGATTGCTGCCAAAATAGTTTATTGGCCTGGAGGGTAGGAATCTCTATGGATCTGATGGTGTTTTCACAACCCTGGAGCACTTCTGATTGTAGTTGTCGAACATGCTCAGTCACCCCTGGTTGTTTTAAGAACTCATAATATTGTTAAATAAAGGTGGTTGCTCTCTGAGGTTCTGGTCTAATCCAGAGGAGGCGATCTTCATTGTGCTGGGTAGCCAAAAAGTCATCTTGCCACATAATTTGGTTGAGGAGAAAAGAGGTGAATGCTCTAATTTGAATGTCCCCAGTAAGGGGGTTTATGTTTAGCAACCTGTTTTCTGGAATAGCCTCATTGTGCAAGTATGCCTCACAGAGGAGGTGCTGATCCCTGGTAGAGGCAGCTACAAAAGTTTTGATGAAATCTGCTGACTGTATAAATTCGTGGGGTTTACCTTCTAAAACGGATTTGATCTGAAAGAATGTGAGTCTCTCCATCAGAAATAAAGAATAGTTGCAAGAGGGCTTCCTTGTGGCTAGGAGCTTCTGCACCAAATCAAAGACCAGGACCAATCTGTCTTTCAGGTCTTTGTTTTTCTTCTTAAGCTCATGAGCTACCTGGCGTATCTGTTCTAATGCTTCCCAATTTGAAAAAGTTTGATTTATCCAGATTTGTTTTTGTACTTGCAGGTTTTTGGCTTGAGTTTCAGAGTATTCCTTTTTCCATTTTTGTATTTCTACTTGCTCATCCCATAGCTGGGAAGTCTGAGTTTCAGCGTGGGAAGTAGTGGGATGAGGTGAAGTTTGCGTAGATTGTTCCCTAGAAGTGGAGAGATGTATCTGATTGGGAGGTGTAAATTCCTCCATCAGCACAGTCTGTACAGCCTGGTTAACAAGGATAGGGGCTTCTTTTGTTACAATGCAGTCTTTAGTCTTCAACTTGGGAGGGCCTGCTGGTTCTTGTGTTATAGAAGGTTCAGTATTGAGCTTGCTAGAGCCTACTAGTTCTTGTGTTGCAGCAGGTTCTTTCTTGACTTCAAAAGGTGAAGGAGTAGGGGCTGCCCCTGGCACTGGAACTTGAATCACCTGATAACCTGCCTGGTGGTAAACATCACCACATTGGCAACACATGTATTATTTACATACACTCTTAGTGGTTGCTTCTGACAAGGTTGTTGTTCAGGCTAAGGTGTACGAATTTAGCTCTTTTTCATATGCTTCCCTTGCCCTGGCTAATTCTTGCTGATATGCTTCCAACTGGGACTTTAAAAACTCATTTTCCTCCAAGACATTGGCCATTGTTGGTTTGGATTTAGAGATGACTGGTTCTTGTGTTGCAGTCATCGTCTCCTTAGCTGGTTCTTGTGGAGCAGCGACAGGAATGGCAACTGATGCTTGTGTTTCAGCCTCTTGGTGGAAGAAGAGTAGTGTTTCAGCACCTTCAACCTCTGATTCCTGCATTTCCATGTCGATGTTAGCGGCTGGTTCTTGTGTTTCAGCCGGAGCACCTGGGGTCTCTAAGTCCTGTATATCAATTTCTGTGTCAGCGACTGGTTCTTGTGTTTCAGCCACTACATTTGAAACGAATGATGTCTGGGCATCTGGTTCCTATAATTCAATTTCAATATCAGTGGCTGGTTCTTGTGTGTCAGCCACTGAATGGGTAGCTGATTGTGTTTCAGCTTCTTTATTTGAGGAGGGTGGTGTTGCAGCATTCGGGGTCTCATATTCCTGAAATTCAATGTCAATTTCAGTGGCTGGTTCTTGTGTTTCAGCCACTGGATGGGTAGCTGGTTGTGTTTCAGCTACTTCAAAAACAAATGATGTCTGGGCTTCTAGTTCCTGAAACTCAATATCGGTGGTTGGTTCTTGTGTTGCAGCCACGGTGATCGGAATAGGCAAAGATCCCGGGGGTGGAGCGGTTGAAGATGTATGGGGTATCAGTCGAATAGGTGGAGGATCTAGGGTAGTGGTCATCCAGGGTGGCCTCATTGAGGCTCTTGTTCGCTTTATGCGCAATAAAGGTGGAAAGGGGGCAATCTGTTTTCGTTTTCGTGGTGGTCTTTCCTGAATGATGGGGCGGGCGACATTTTCTGGTCCAGAGTCATCACTGAGAATATGAAGGGCGGGAGTGAATGACTCTGGTACGGTATGTGGAGGATTTGGTGGGGTAGGGGAATTGACTAGACTGGTTGGTTCAGTGGACGGGATATGGGGTACTTCGGGGATGTCTAGGGGGTTTTGGTGTTGCTGCTCCTGGGGAGTTTCAACAACTGGTTGAGGGTTTATGGGCGGGTTATTTAATGGACGGTTTTGTTGTTCAAAACCCCTATTGATGAGTAATTGAACAAGACGATGGTGGGTAAGTGATAGGGTTGGATATTTTTCCTTTCGACAGTAATGTGCCATGTTTTTTAAACAACCCAGCAAATAGTGGGGAAGATTGACTCGTCGGTTATGCCTTAAATGAGAAAGCAAAAGGAAGTCGTGCTGATAGACTACCTGATAGAGACCTTCGTAGGTCAGATAGTGCTTGATGAATCTGGCGACCTCCGGCCACGGGGGTGGCAGTGAACTGAGCTGAACGCCTCTGTCCTTTAATACAATTCTTTCCTCAGGCAGGAAGAAGCTTTGTTGGACATCCCCGATGATATGCTTTCAGCTGAATTTTCGAGTGCCTTCCATGGGGAGGCCTAAGACTTCTGATATGTCTTCTTCTATTACAGATATGCGGATGCCTACGACAACAGAGTGGTTCTCCTGAAGATTTCGGGCAAACTGTAGGACTTGTTGTTCATTATATGCCGGAAGTCTGTGGAAGTAATTAAGCCACCCTGCTTGCTCGAAGATTTGATATGCTGCTGGATAGTGTTCGAGTAGTGCTGTGGTGGCGGGTTCATTTTGTATGACGGATCCTCCCATGGTTACTATCTCAAGAAGTTACAGCGTCAAGAGTTTGTGTATCAGCTCTGCACAGAGTGAGTTTTCCGAGCGACTTATGCAGGAATAGTGGTTAAATGCGTGAAAGGTGGTGAATTAGGGGTGGTGGCGGTGAAATCGGGTGTAATGATGATATATCAGATTTGATATGTACTTCCCCTCCCGTCAAGTGCGATTAGTCATAATGACACTTGAATGGTCATAATGACGTGGAATATTTCTCATTAACTATAGTCTAAGTGAATTGCATAAACTTTACATACCTCGTCTTACCGTTTGATTCGATCCGCGAACACCATATCATGCCTGTCCGTGGTAGTCCTGTCGTGGTGGAGACTTTTGGTCAAATTATGTCGAGGGTTTGCTGTTTAGGAGGACGAACTTATAATTTGAGGGCGTAAAAACTTGTTGATAGATGATGTTGAAAAACCGGTGTTTCAGCAATAGAGAAGAATGAAATAATTGCTGTAGATGAAGAACTGTTGATGAATGGTTTTTCAGTATCGGAAGAAAGTCATAAAGTGCTGGACGATGGTGTGTCAGTAGTGGGGAAAATGACAGTGCTGAACAGCGGTGTTTCAGCATCGGGAAAGATGACAGTGCTAAACAATGGTGTTTCAGCATCGGGAAAAGTGACAATGCTGAACAGTGGTGTTTCAGTATCGGGAGAAATGATGAAGGGTTGAAGAGAAAAGGAGAAACAATAACTGGATGGTGTTGTTTCGAAGGATGGTGAGGAGATGGCAGACTGTAGTGTTTTGGGGGTGGGAAAAATGAAGAGTACTGAACAGTGGTGTTTCAGCATCAGTAAAAATGACAGTGTTGGACAATGGTGTTTCAGCATCAAGAAAACTTTTCTCTTTGAAGTAGGATCGTCCTCCCTTAGTGGCTGTGCTTCAATCGGGGGTCTGCAAAAATCGGCTGTAGCATGGTATTTCTTGACAGAGATTATTAGTAATCAAAATCTAATCTAATCTAATACTAAAGAAAAATGAATTTAAAAGAATTAATGGTTATTAGGGGTAGAAACCCCCTCAACGAAGAGCAAAT
>ML777165.1:507110-559498 GCA_009831015.1 Picea engelmannii
ATAACTTCAGTTTTTGAGTATTAGAAACGTAATCATAACTTCTACATAATATATCAAACTCAAACAGAAACTCATCAGGATCTTCTGAGGATAACCCATGAAAATTAGGCAATGCTGAGAGTGGAATGTTTTTCATGGGGGCTACTCCTCTAGGGAGATCACCAATAGGGAATCCTAGAGTAGAAAAAGAGTTTTCATCTTTTACCTCTCCTTCAGGATCTACCTATTCTTCATGATGCAATTGTTCGTTGTATTCATCCATGTTTCCCTCCGTCTGCTCTCCTGCTGCACTTGCTCTGTCCTCAATGTCTCCTACTAGCTTCTGGACTGTCTCTGGACTCCAAACTCCTTTCCGCGTTCCAAAAATTGCTCAAAATGAAGGTTGGGAATTCTGTCTTTGAAGGTTTGGTCGTTGGGCAACAGATTCAGACTTGGATGCAATCTCATCAATGAAAGTCTTTCTTCCTCCTTTTCCTATCCCCTTGCCACCTGTAGGGTTAGTATCTTTGGGGTTTTTCATGCATTCTGTTTATCTAAAGAAAAGAAATCACAAGTGCTTTTGAAATCTATAGCTATCTTCCCTGGCAACGGCACCAAAATGTTGGTCACTATAATTGCTTAATTAATTCAAACAACCAAGTGAAACATAAATTATCAACCCAGGGAAGTCTTTTGTTTCAAAGATAGCCACACACTATATATGCTCAATTCCAAAATAAACTTTAGTGTTGTAGTAAAGAAACTTAAATTAATCACACTTGCTTGAATAAAATGAAGTTCTGAATTAAATCACAGGAAAGCAACTTCCCTATTGCAGATCTTTAAAGATTAATCTAAGAATCCTGGATTACATTATAATAATACTTGCAATGGGAAAGAACAACTATCTTGCAATCAGAGAACAGGACCCTTACTCTCAAACAGAGACTTCAGTGCTGACACTCTTTCATGAAAACAGTAAGCAGAAGACAATTAACTCTATCTAACAGAAAACAAGGCTGTATAGTTCCTTCCTTTCTAAGAAGGAGCTTAAGCCCTATTGTTGTTTTAGCACTCTTGTGGAATTAAAGTTTACAGAGAATAGGATGGACTGATCCCTTCCTTTTTGAGCATGAACCCTTCACCCAATCCATGACTAGCACGCTTGCAGAATTGAATGAAACCTACAGAAGATAAGGTGTTTTGATTCCTTCCTGTTTGAGCATGAATCCTTGACCCAATCCCTAGCTAGCACGCTTGCAGAATTGAATGAAACCTACAGAAGATAAGGTGTCTTGATTCCTTCCTGTATGAGCAGGAATCCTTAACCAATTCCCTGGCTAGCAAGCTTGCAGAATTGAATGAAACCTACAGAAGATAAGGTGTCTTGATTCCTTCCTGTCTGAGCAGGAATCCTTAACCAAATCCCTGGCTAGCACACTTGCAGAATTATATGAAATCTACAGAAGACAAGGTGTTCTGATTCCTTCCTGTCTAAGCAGGAACCCTTAACCCGATCCCTGGCTAGCACATGAAATCATCACACAAGATTGTTGATAAAAAGAATTACAAATTTCATTCGATAAACTAAGACAGAGTCAGTAGTGTTTCAGCAAAGCGGAATTCATTAAAAGCAGTGTTTCAGCAAGGTGAAAGTTAAACAAAATATAAACAAAGATTGAACTAACACACTTCTAAACTAACGGGTAAATCTTGTGATGAAGGTGGGCCCTCCCTTCTCACAAGATCCCCCTGAAACGGGAAAGCTAGAGATGGATAATCAAAGCAGTATTTTATTCATCTGTCAAAACATCATATTACAATCTACAGAAGTGAAGTGCGTCCCTCTCTCTGAAGCGTTCAGTACATAAAAACTTCCCCCCTTTCGAATGGATAATTCCCCCTTATTTAAAGAGGGAACTCCCTTCGATACAATATCAAAGGTTACAATGTATATCGGAGTCCTATCTTTAGTCGGATCTTCTTTCTAAACTAGAGCAAGATGTCCTATTCTTACGTAACAGAAATGCTATTACAGGAGTTGTTTCAGCATCGCAATTCACGGGTTGTTTCAACCACGTGAATGGCGCTCTTGACTATGTCGGCTTTGGTGCTTGTTGACCGCTGACTGTAACTTCTTGTGTTTCAACATCGTTGGTTCTGGTGGTCTCCTCTATATCAGCATCTTCAGCTCTGGGCTATGTAATAGCTCTGTGTTTCAGCAATTGCGACTCCGGACTGTGTGACAGTTCTGTGTTTCAGCAACAGCGGCCTCGGACTGTATAGCCTCTCGTGTTTCAGCAACAGATATCTCGGACTGTATAGCCTCTCGTGTTTCAGCAACAGAGACCTCAGACTATATAGCCTCTTGTGTTTCAGCAACAACGACCTTGGACTTGTGTGACAGTTCTGTGTTTCAACAACGGGGTTCAAATGCTAATCTGCAGTCTAATCAATGGTTAAGTCCAAAAGTAATGTAAAATATTATGCAAAACAGATTAAACGTATAGTAATGAGAAGGGATGTTGTATACCTTTGGAATGATCAGCTAAAGTGATAGTATGAGTCTAAATATAGGTGATCAAGAGTATAATAATGGCAAAAAGTATAGGCAAAAAGGTACATAGTGTGGTCCTAACAACAGTCACGAATTGTAAGTACCCAAATATCTTATTTGTATCACCTTCAAAATTTGAGGTAATTGCAACCTATAACATTAAAAATACATAGTCTTATGCAATGTAGGGTGACAACTTCATACCTGAAACCACAGAGGAAGACCTCTAGCTTGGTTACAAGTACAACTATAAAGTTGTAGTTGAACACCAGAAAAGATTGAGGAAGTTTCCAAGATCCACTTTGCAGGATAAGGTAAATAAAATTCAGTCCACATCAACCTTTCATTATTAATAAAATACAGTCATGTTTGATATGATAGATAAATTTAATGTGTTACAACTTTTAAATTAATTAGGGGAGCAACACTATCAACGATCCCACTAGTATTGGAGAGCAGTGTGTTGATACTAGTTTGCAACCAAAAGATGGTTCTCCCGTGCAGCCCCATTCCACTGGGGTACAACCCCACAATGGTGCCATCACTGAGGCCCATGATGGTAATATGGATGTATATTAATCATATACTTAATAATTTCGTAGTTATACATTTTGTACTTCTAATTGTTTTTACTTATACATTTAGGATTGTGTCCTTATAAATTTTGTGGTTTCAATGGTAGAGAATGTTGTACTTGAGGGTCATAAAACTGAAGAGGAGCATGCAGGGGAAACCATTCCAATGGTGTCGACCAATGCACTAGGTAAATAAGGACATTGCGGGTGTTTTTTTTAATATTTTTTTTTTGTTTGTTAATTTGTGTAGGACCTGCGATTAACCTGTGGCTTGAGAAATCGCGACTCAGGGGCATCTAAGCCGTCAAAATCACCCATGGATCGCACCCGGCTTGAGCCACACCAACCCTTAACATGGTTGGATTTTTTGTCCCCGCAGGTTTCGAACCAGTGAATTTAACATCATGGAGTGGCTTAACAACACACTCCGTCACCAACTGTCCTACACCTCGGGGACGTGTTTTTTTTAATATTACTGAACTAGTTCAATGATATTTAGAAATTGGTCATATAAATTTTACATTTTTTTCTTTTGTAGGTGATGCCCCATCATAGCAGCCTCCATTACCCTGTGAGTACCCCATGACTAGGAATTCTCTATGTGAGAGGATGCAAGCACAATCATATTTTGAAGAGCACCCAGAGAACGAAGACATCGATATTGATGAAATACTTAGGAATTTTAGAGCTAAGAAGAAGAGGCCGGCTAAAACTAAATGATGATGTACAATATTTTAATAACTATTTATAAAATCTATTTTCTATGAAATAATTTTTTGTACTCATGTTGGAAAAAATAAAATATAAATGGTTAGTACTTATGTTCAAAGAAAATTGAAATCAAACAACTTTGTAGTTATTTTAGCTTAGCTTTCTTGCATAGCTTTACAATCACATTCTATCAGTTTTGAATATTTTTAATGCATATTTTCTAGTAGAATATAGATTGGGTTTTGGGGAATTGAGAGTGATGTGAGGGGGGGAAGGGGCCATAAGATATTCCACCTTCACATGGTTGTTCTTGTTTAGTAGAGAATAATTTATTGGAGTCGTTTAATCTTGGAGAAAACCTCCCTCGATACAACAGAACAACAAAAAAGTCAATGTTGACTTCATTGCTACTAATTCAAATCGAGGGAGGATGTTTGATCCAAGATTAGACACACAACTCCAATAAATTATTATCAAAACCAAGAGGATCTCATTTAGATATGTTTTGACATTCTCATAAAAATGAATCTTAGAGTAAATAAAGCTACAACTATGACTTGTACTGATTTTGTAGATATTTATGGAGATTGAATGATTTTGGAAGGTACTTTAATATATTTCTTCGCCAATTGAGGGAAGATTAGGAAACACAAGTGGAAATGTGACTGCATCTAGTAGATTTGATACGGGAATATGATCTTCTGACTGCACTCCACCATCAACGATCCCACTAGTACTAGAGAACAGTGTGTTGATAGTTGAGTGCAGCCACATGATGGTTCTCCCATGGTTTCAATGGCATAGAATGTTGTACTTGAGGTTTATATAGCTAAAGAGGAGCACAAGGGGGAAACCATTCCAATGGTGCCGACCAGTTCATCAAATCAGGTGTTATTTCTCCTTTCATCATAGTTTATATAGCCATCAATTCTGGTTATATTTAATGTTTATGAATTGTTATGTGATTATTTATTAATGTAGGGTTTTCTATGTGATAATTTATTGAGATATATCATTTGTTTAGTACGTTGCATGCTCTTTATTTATTTTATATGTGTTCTATTCCTCCTACAAATGCTTCCACTTCTTAGTATCAAACACATGAAACTCTTAGTATCAAACACATGAAACTCTTATAAAAAAGTTAGGACTTGGAAAAATATGCATATGTAGGACTCAAACAACAAGGATGACTTCCATTTCTTAGTATCAAACACATTCAACTCTTATTGAAACTTTAATACTTGGAAAAATAAGCATAGATAGGACTAAGAAACACAAGGATAGGGAAAGGAAGCAAGTTCAAGTGCAAATATAAGAAGCAATAAACCAACCTCAATAAATGAAACCTTGAACAGAATTTCACGTTGATCCTTCAAATCTTTGAATTTTTTAAATATGGCCTCCATAACCAAAGGAATAATTCATTTTGTGTTACCACTGAGTCTATATCATGTTCACCTATAGGCCTATAGGAATGAGGCTATGGAAGCTCATGATCGATCCCTGTGACAAGGAAGGACTACTTATTGACCTAGTCACATGCATTTACCTCCATTTGTTTCATTGAAATATTTTCATGGAAGCTATCCACCGTTGCTAACCTACTCTTGTGAGTTGTAATCATCACCATCATTCATTCAAGGTGGATCTAAGGGACCAGATATTATGGTGCATTTTGTTGTTAAAGTGGAACACTCAATGTTCATGGCATTTTTTCATTCCACTCACTATGTCTTATTTTACCCCTCCTCAACAAAGTATAACGTTTGATCTTCTACATTGTTCCATTTCATTTTTAGATTTATGTTTTTCTAAGATTTTATTATTGTTTTTCTTTCTTCCTATTTAGCATTTATCATTTCAGATTTTGATTTTCTTTCTTGCTAAGATGATGCATATGCATTTAGTATTTTTCTTGTTAAGTTTTTCCCATTTTTCTGAGTCATTTCAATTGCAACGAAATTATTTTGCAATATCACATTATTGCCAAAGTAGTTTTGAAGTACCTATACAACCTATTGAAGCCTTAGACAAAGTGCTTACTCCAGTAAAATTACAAGCCTATTGGTTTATCTTTAACATGACTGAAGTTCAGATATGACATCATAGGTTGAACTTATGAAATTGAAGTATAACTACCAAAGGGTACTTAATGTTCAACCTAGGAAAGGGTTTGAATTAGGTGTCCTAGTACTTCCTTATTGTCCATATTCTTCATCGATTAAAAAACATTATCCCAGCTCTATCCATTTCCTACTTTTTTTAAGGATGGATGCAAGTTCTTATACCTATCTCAAACGTCATAATCTAATCTATACATGTTTCATCGTTACTAAGTGATCATAATCTCACATACTACATCATATAAAATCTAATATGTTAATATCCAATTGTTGCATCCTGTAACAATCCAAGTTGCATCATAGATGTTGACCCATTTTGTGGTCAAAATACTAATGATTGAAAATTATTATGCCAAATCACTTAGCCTCTGAACATCCGGTTATCACCCTACACATTCGACACAACAATAACTTCAATTTCCTTGTCAAGTTTACCTAGATAGTCTATTGAGGCTCACCACTAGTGTTTCACTAGAGTTATAAGGATAATATGGCTATATGAAGTCCTTTATTACGATGGAATGTTGATTTTTATTTTAGTAAATTTAATGTCTTATGTTTGTGTTTTATAAGTTCTAATAGTTATATGTATCTCTCATTACATGTGTTGTGATACAGATCATTGTCTTGTAGTTTGGTTTATGATGCATATATTTATGGTTTATGGTAGAAATGTTGTTTTAATTGATTCCTCTTAATCTGGTTATGGTTTGAATTGATACCTACAAAACAAATAAAAGCATGGTTAGTAATAAATTGGTGTATGTGTGTGCAAGGGGACCTAGACCCAACCTAGGTGTGTACATTACAAAATTTGCAAGGAATATATTATAACATGTACATTACACCAAAGTGCAAATAATATCATATTGTGTTATAAAATTTTGGGAAGTGGTGCATACCATTAAAAATTTATAGTGGTCACAACCTATGGTATTAATCCTTGTCACTATGCAAATGTGTGAACAAAAATTAGGCATTGCGATATCAAGCTGGGTGGCACAATTTTCATCATATCCGAAGATTTCCTCAATATTGATAGACCCAAACACATGTAGGATCTAATGCCACTTTTCTAAGGTTGGCCTAGAATTTAGCTCAAGTGTTAATACTCCATGCATGCACTATGGTCTCAACCTATCTCTATCATGGACCTTGATCTTATGGTCATGGTGCATTTGTTGAGATTATGTACCTTGGGAGGTGTTTCCCATGTGTTTGTACTCTCCTAAACACATGTGGAAAGTATTATGTACTTTGTGCCTTGTACTTTATGTCTAATTTCACTTTGACTTAGGATTTTTAAGTCAAAAGTGAAATTTTGTCATTTATGCCTAAAATGACTATTAATTCACTTTGTGGGTGAATTAGAGACATAAAGTGAACTTAGGGAACTTAACCCAAAGTGGGTTTTTGAGTGAGATTTTTTTGGAGAGATCTCAACCATTGATTATATGGGAGATGAGATGATCTTAGCCATCCATATATTACATTTCTTTATGGAGGTTCACGAGGGGTGAAAAGGGTGAAGGAGAGCTCATTCACTCATTTGCTCACTTGGAGAGTTTGAGAGAGATATTGGAGATGAGGTTTGAAGCACTAGGTGAGGCTAGCTTGGGTGCATGATTTCATGGAGAGAGGAATATAGCTTGGATCCTTGTTTATTTACTAAGGAGCTTCCAGTGTTGAGGAGGGAACACTTGTTGAGGAGGGAACACCATCAGTGGGGAAGTCTTCCACCTGTCATATTGCAGTGGGATCAGTTTCAGAGGGAGGCCACACACCAGTACCATATTATTGTGGATGGGTTTTCCATTCAGAGCTCACAGTTTGTATCTACAACAAATTTAGTGGATTTAGGAGAATTTATGAGGGGCGCACCTGCTAAATTTCGACTTGTGTTTCATCTTGGAAAAAGATGCTATTGTACCAGGTTCATATATATTTTGTACTTGCTGAATTCCACTATCTATTCTCCTCATATATAGACATATATTCCAAACTGGTTTTCCCCCGGGGGGGTTTATCTAGGGTCATGTTGACCAAAAATACATGTGTACAAATTTATGTGTGTTAGTCTTTTAGATCTGTTTATTTTCATCTATAAAGATCTGTAGGTGTGTTTTACTTATTTTGGTATGCATGTGCTAACTCTTGGTTACTAAAACTACATGCTAGAGCACCTAAAATTGCAAATACAACCATAACAAATCAACAAGAAGTCATTGAATAGTTTGTTGTCATAAAACAACAACAAACCATTTTTAGATAGTTGAAACTTAGAGCCAATCTGAGGTCAAAGACATACCTAGTTGGCAGCTTGATAGGATATAGAAAATATTCATGGTATTAGAGCTGAGGTGGATGAGTTTTGAGCAGTTTGGACAACACATGTGTTGGATGTCATATACATCTTCTTGGCAGATTTTTTTGGACAACCATTGATAGTTTTTAGTGGTTGTTAGTGGGAATATTTTTGTAGAGGACAGTGGCAGTGGTGGACATTTTTCGTCAGTCTCTTTTGAGACCTACGGGGTAGGAGTGAGGCTGATTTGACTCAACCTCTTTTCACACCTATATTGCTAGGAGTGAGGTTGGAGTTCACTTGCCTCTTTTCACACCTGTGTTTACAGGAGTGAGGAAACATTCCTTTGAGGACGGGCTAACTGGGGCTAGAAATTGGTCTCCTTGGAAGGTGAGGATGGTCTTTGTCTTAGAGGACCTCGAACTATGGGACGTAGTTGAGGAAGTTGTTCCAGTCATTCCTGTCACTACTCCTATCTTGTTGGAAAAGTTTAGGAAGAGGAACAACAAGGCAGAGGACCATTTGTGATGTAGTTCGAGATCATATCATTCCCCATATGAATGGTAATACTTATGCATATGAGATGTGGTCATCTCTATGCAAGTTGTATGAGAGCTCCAATGAGAACCAAAAGATGGTTCTTCATGACCAACTCAGGGGAATTTACATGCTCAAGGATGAGTCAGTGACTTCATTCCTTGGTCTATACACTCGTATCATAGATGATCTTGGAGCCATCAGAGAGGTGGTGGATCCTAACTCTTTGGTGAGGCAAGCTATGAATATCTTCACCAAACCGTGGGGTCCATTTGTTCGTGGCAATGTTTCCAGGGAGGTCATGCCTACATGGGAGAGGATGTGGGATGACTTCATCTAGGAGGAGATTAGACTTGTAGCAGAGGCCTATAGACAATGACAATAGCAGAAGAAATAGTCTAGTCATGGTGATGAGGATATTTATCTTTGGAAAAAGGGAAAGAAGAAGGCCGACTGTAGGGGTCGGTAGGGTCCCAAGTTTGGGGCCCCACCATAGGGGAGTGGAGGAGAGAGAAATAGTGGTCAGAAGAGAGAGATGAGAAAATTCAAGTGCTTTGTTTGTAAGAAGTTGGGGCACTATGTTGGACAATGTCCCAACAAGAGGAAGAAGAGGGGTGGTACCATAGCTACAATAGAGGAGGCATAGTTTTAGACTCAGTTTGAGAGAGAGTGTGCTTTCCTTATATGATGCACTTCAGTTGAGACAACACCCAATATATGGTATATTGACAGCGAGGCTTCAAGCCATATGACTAGAGTCATAGAGCACTTGACTGATCTCAGAGACACTAAGGTCAGGATAGATATTTCTCTTGGAGATGACACATTGGTCAGAGTTGTTGGGATTAGCACAGTCTCCTTTTAGAGAGATAGCATGCCACTTATATCATTTAGGGACGTTCTTTATGTCCCTAGGATGAAGAATAATTGATTTCAGTTTCTACTTGTAAGATACTAGATATAATAAATATGCAGAGAAAAAATAAAATGCTAGAAATGGCAGAATAATAGTAATATAACCAGCATAATCTCCACAATAACACAAAAATGATATAAGAAAAACAACATAAATAACACTTTGATTCAGAAAGCAATGTTCACGAGCCTCTTTGACGGGGAAACCTCTAGTCAGGCAATGCTCTATTATAATAATCTCCAAGCTAGGGTTTTCATACCCTCTAACCTTATTAATACTAAATATGTCTATCAAGAGAAGCATCTAGAGGAAGATCCTTCTAGAAGTGAAAGCTTCTATTAGGTCTTCTTACATCCGCCTTATTCTATTTTATTGAAAGGCCTTATTAATATTGACCTTTATTACATCCGAATATATTGATATACCTATGTGTGGGTTAGGATGCTAACATGTACGGCCCCTTAAAAATATCCTTGTCCTCAAGGCTTGAGATGTGGAAACTGCTGCAGAATGGTAGCGGGTTCCCAAGTGGCATTTGCTAGAGTCGTATCTTTCCACTGGACTAGCACTTCCTTGATGGTTCTTTGACGTAAGAGACACTCACGCTGGTCCAAAACTGCTTCTGGCTATAGCCAAATGGATCCTTCTTCAGCTAACTCTGGAAGGTTGGTTTGAATTTGGCACCTAGTTCCAATCACCTTCTTTAAGCATGAAACATGAAAAATAGGATGTAGCTTCGACTGACTGGGTAGAGCTAACTGATATGTGACTTGTCCCACATGCTTGAGAACTATATAAGGACCATAAAATTTGGGCGCTAGCTTCTGACAATGCTCAGCCTTGAGGGAAGTTTGCTTGTATGGTTGTACTCGCAAAAACACCTGATCCCCTTCTACAAATTGATGTTCAGAGCGACCTTGATCTGCTTGTTGCTTCATGTGATTCTGTGCCATGACCAAGTTCTCTTTAAGGGTATGAAGAATATCCTCTCGAACTATAAGTGTTTGGTCAACTTCCTAGACCTTCGAGGTACCCAGTAAGTATGAGAGAACTGAAGGTGGCTTCTATCCATATACCGCTTCAAAAGGAGTCATGCGAGTAGCTGTATGGTAGGAAGTGTTGTACCACCATTCGGCTAGGGGTAACCAATGAGCCCACTGATGTTGTTTTTTATAGGAAAAACACCTTAGATATGTTTCCAAACACTTGTTGACAACTTCTGTTTGACCATCAGTTTGGGGATGATAAGTTGTGTTGAGATGCAATTGGGTGCCATGTAGCTTAAACAGTTCTTGCGAAAAATTGCTTGTGAAAGTTGGGTCACGATCAGAAACAATAGAGTGTGGCATGCCATGAAGCTTGAAAACCTGGTCCATGAAAATTTGAGCCACCGTGGATGCAATAAATGGGTGTTGAAGAGCATAGAAATGAGCATACTTGGAAAGGCGATCCACAACCACCATTATGAATGATTTATTCCCCAATTTGGGTAAGCCGGTAATAAATTCCATAGAGATATCCTTCCAAATAGTAGGTGGAATCGGAAGAGGTTTTAGTGTGCCCAGAGATTTGACTGTTTCTCCCTTGTTCTGTTGACACACCTCACATTTAGTGACAAAATTATGAATGTCCTATTTCATAACATCCCAGAAAAAGAACGTTTGATCCCGTCATATGTTTTGGTGAACCCTGAGTGCCCCGTTGTGGGTGTAGCATGAAGCTCAGAAAGTACCATGGATTTAAGCTTTGATTGTTTACTTAAATACAAATGGATTTTGTATCAAAGATCATCCTGGAGCCAAGAGTACCCTGGGGGAGTCGGAGCAATGGTCTGCAATTGTTGGATCAGATGTGAACTTTTGGGATCTTGAAGCCATTCCTGGCGCACAGCTTGGAGCCAATCGGGTACAATGAAGGAAAGAGAAAAAAAGGATCCTTCTTCTTCATATTTTTGGGATAGTGCATCCGCCACTACATTTTCTTTTCCCTTCTTGTAAATGATCTCATAATCATATTCAAAGAGCTTAGTCACCCATTTTTGTTGCTCCGGGGAGGAAATGCGTTGTTCCAAAAAGTACTTGAGGCTTTGATGGTCGGTCTTAATTTGGAAGCGTTGCCCCAAGAGATAAGGGCGCCACAGATCAATGACATACAAAATAGCCAACATTTCCTTTTCATAAATGGGTTTACCTAGATTCCTTTCAAACAGTTGCTTGTTGGTGAAGGCCAAAGGTCCACCCTCTTACATAACGACAACACTGATTCCTGTCCTGAGGCATCACATTCCAACACAAAGGTCTTTGTGAAATCAAGAAGGGCCAGAACCAGAGTGGTGCACATGGTCGTCTTCAAGGTTTGAAAATCTTGAGCAGCGGCTGGAGTCCAAGTGAAAGAGTTCTTTTTTAGGAGAGCAGTGAGAGGTGCTGCAATCTTTCTGTAGTTCTTAACAAACTTGCGATAATACCCTGTTAAGCCCAGAAATCCACGCAAGCTTTTGAGAGTCTTTGGGTGCAGCTAGTATTGCATAGCTTCAATCTTTTTTGGATCCACCTTAACGCCATCCTTTCCAACTAGATGACCCAAGTATTCTAATTCTGAGGCACCAAAAGAACATTTAGACTATTTCAGGAAAAGTTGGTGTTGAGAGAGTAGATGGAGAACTTGATCCACATAAGTAAGATGGTCTATCCAGGTTTTTCTATAGATGAGGATATCATCAAAGAAAACTACGACAAAATGACAGAGAAAGGGATGGAAGACATGATTCATGAGGATTTGGAAGGTGGAGGGGGCATTACACAAGACAAAGGGCATGACCAAAAACTCATAGTGGTGCTCATGAGTGCGAAAGGCCATCTTGGGAATGTCTGCCTCTTCCATATGTATCTAGTGATAGCTCGAGTTAAGATCAAGTTTAGTAAAGAATTTGGCGCCACTCAATTCATCCAGGAGGTCATCAATGACAGTAATGGGAAATTTGTCTTTAATGGTCAATTTGTTGAGGGCACGGAAGTCAAGACACATTCTCCAAGAACCTTGTTTCTTCAGGACCATGACTACAAGAGAAGAGTAAGGGCTCGTACTAGGGCGGATAACGCCTGCATTAAGGAGTTCCTAGACCATTTTCTTAATTTCATTTTTTTGTGAAAAGGGGTGGCGATATGGATGGATATTGGGAGGAAGGATTCCGGGAACAAGGGGAATGGAATGATCATGAACACCGCGGGAAGGAGGGAGTCCTTGGGGAGTGGAAAATACCATTTGATGTTTAGAAAGGAGGGCTTGGAGGTCATGTGACACCGGGGGTGTCTCTGTTGCTTGTATGGCATGGAGTTGGGCAATGACACCAGAATGACCTTTTTTGAGCATCTTTTCCATGTGATGGGAACTAATGACCTCAGGCGAACCAGTAGTGATGCCTTGGAATTTATATTGGTGGCCTTCCTGGTTGAATTGCATGGTTAATGCCTTAAAATCCATGAGAATGGGACCCAAAGTTCTTAGCCTGTTTGCACCCAACACAATGTCACAACCACCCATGTCGATAGCAAAGATATAGGATTTTAGGTGGTAGTCACCGATTTGGAGACGCACATTTTCACAGCGCCCTCCACATTTCATGGAACCACAATTGGCAATCATGATTTGGAAATTGTTGACAACATGGATGTAGCAATGAGTTTCTTGGGTAATGTGACGATGAATAAAATTATGGGTACTTCCACTATCAACCAGAATGATGACCTTATAATGCTTGATGTAACCAATTAACTTGAGGGTTTGGGGAGCGGAGAAGACAGTGAGAGCATTGAGGGAAATGACGGGTTCTACTTCAGTAGGGTCTGAGGGAGGGGTTATGTCAGTGATTTCAGGTGACTCAGACACAAGGGGAGTTTCAACATCCTCTTCCGAAATATCCTCAGAGATGTCCATAAAAGGATTTTGTTCCTTACACTTGTGGCTCGAGAAATATTTTTCATCACAATTGTAACAAAGGCCTTTGAGTTGGCATTCAGCCATTTCAGCCCTAGTCAATTTTTGTATCTTTAATGGGGTGGAGGGAGTAGTGGGAGTGACGGGTTTAGGGTGGGATAAAGGAGGGTTTTTAGTTTTGAGAGGATACAACCTGTTGTGCTTCTTTAACTCTTTTAGTAGCCTCCACCCAACTCGAGGGTCGAGCCATGAGGACATGGGCTCGAATATCCTCCTTGAGGCCACTAATAAAACACTCTCAAAAGAAAGCATCAGTCATGCCCTCTATTTGAAAATCCAGGCACTCAAAGGCAACTATGAAGTCTTCTATTGTTCTCGATTGTTTGAACTTTGTCAAATGGCCCAAATGATTGGTGTTCATGTCAAAGCGTTCATAAAGCTCAGTCACAAATTGGGTCCAAGCAATATACCCTTGATGGGAAGTTTTGTCCATTGCCACCATTTGTAGTGTTCTTGATCTAGATGGAGAACACCATACCAGAGTCTGGACAAGTCATCTGTAATGCCATATAAAGAGAAATAATGTTCCATTTGGGTTACCCAACCAGTGGGGTCTAAGCCATCAAATTTGGTCACATCCACCGATGGAAGGTGTAGGTCACATTGAAAGTGATGGCGCTGAAAGGTATGGGAATAGGAGGAATGTTCACCTTTGGTATTTGGAGGTGCTTCAGAGAAAGGGTCATCTGTAGGGATCTTTAGTTTGGTGCAAAGTGATACAAAGATAGATTCAAGCTGGGTGGTCAGTTCTTGTTTGACTTCCTCCATTGAGGACTGCATGGTTGTATTGATGGATGAATCAATGGAGGCAACAGTAGCACTGAGTTGTTTCACTTCTTTTTGGGTCTCTAGGAAACCAGATTGCAAGGTGTTGAAGTGAGTTTCAAGATCTTACCTACGAGTATGGACCATGAGGATGGGTGAACTGAAAAGGGGTGGGTGGGGTCAAATTTTTTTCTAAAAAATGATATGGATGAATTTGATAAGGGAAAAGAGATGAATCTAATGGAATAGGTCTCAAAAAATGGTGAAACGATTTCCAGACTTGTTTTTTTTTTTTCTTTACACCTGTGGAGTTATACACCGATCTGAAGAATACTACAGTGATGAAATCCCCAAATGCTTAACCAGAAATAAATGTGCATTTACTTTGAAACCTGAACATAGTTGCACAACAATAGATATTGTTTGTTTTAATTTGTTTATGTTTCTGTCCCCCAAGGGTTAGGTATTCAAGGGTTCTACAAACAAGGGTTTTCCTTGTGTTATAGCTCTCTGATATACGTGCGGGGTCCAACAATAGTACTCAGCCCAATATCTCAGGGCACTAACTAAGGAGGATAGACCATACCCATAGCCATACTACCCGACTACCTAGGTACTAGAGAGTATATTCCTGAGTGTTGTTCTCGGTGACACTATAGCAGTCTAGCAGCTGATAGGTTTATCTAAAGAGGGCTTCAGGAAATCTAGGCAGATCTGTACACAGGTGTTGTCTAATGCGCTACCACTCGAAGGGGTACCAACAGGGGTTACAAGGGTGGCTAACAGATGTGCGCTTAAGAACCACTTGTATTTACCGCATGTATGAATCCCTCAACCGTGGGTTTATGCATGTAACGATAGATCTCTGTGGCTTAAAGACGTCGAAATACGTCTCTACCCTGAAGAAAAAAAATCCCACAATTTCTACGAAGGAAAGTTCTCTAATACTACTTGCAAGATACCGGATATAATAAATATGATGAACAAAAATAAAATGCTAGAAATGGCAGAATAATAGTAATATAACCAACATAATATCCACAATAACACATAAATGATATAAGAAAAACAACAAAAATAACACTTTGATTCATAAAGCAATGTTCACGGGCCTCTTTGAGGGGGCAACCTCCAGTCGAGCAACGCTCTGTTACAATAATATCCAAGCTAGGGTTTTCATACCCTCAAACCTTATTTATACTAAGTATGTCTATCAAGAGAAGCATCTAGAGGAATATATTTCTAGAAGTGGAAGCTTCTATTAGGTCTTCTTACTTCCACCTTATTCTATTTTATTGAAAGTCCTTATTAATATTGACCTTTATTACATCTTAATATATTGATCTACCTATGTGCGAGTTAGGACCCTAACACTACCCTCTAGGATAGAGGTCTTGAGGTGACTTTCAGAGGCACTGAGGTACTCATTCATGCATTGGCAGTGAGTAGTGACATAAACATATAGATATGTGAGTTATGGATCGTAGGATGGGACACCTACATAATTGATCTCTTGGAGGACTGAGAGAGGTTGTGGCCGGAGTACCACAGATCAGTCTAGAGCATCAAGATGTTTGTAGACAGTGTACGCTTGGTAAGTTTACCAAGGCCTCGTTCGCCAACAGTGACACTGGGTCAGCTGGGATACTGGATTTAGTACATAGGGATGTGTGTGGGCACATGACTCAAAAGTACTTGACTGATTGTGAGTACTATCTCACATTCATTGATGACTACTCAAGGAATAATTGGATCTATTTCCTGAAGGCCAAGAGTGAGGTCTTCAAATGGTTCCAAGTGTTCAGAGCTCTTGTGGAGAACCAATCTGGAAAGAGGATCAAAGTCTTGCGGTCGGATAATGGGTGTGAGTGCTATAGTAGGAAAACCCCTCTATGGACTACACAAAGGGTCTAAAGTGTAGGAATATCTAACCGTCTAAAGTCTCCTACTTTTTATCACTATCCCAACATTACCCCACAATCATACATAAAAGACAAGAGAGAGGGATCCGCTAGGCCTACCTTAAAATCCGTGTTCGATGTCGATCCCTTTACACTTGGTTGTTTCCTGAATGCAAATATCCTCCCAAGGATGACCTTCATTCACCAAAAGACAAACAAGAAACTACAAGCATGCATTCTACATATGGATTATTGGGCTAAACATCATAAACAAGAAATGTGAACAAATCATATAAGTTTAAGATGTCATTTGGTGGGACGAAAAAAGTACTTCTTTATATTAATCTCACTAAAGTCACTTACAACATGAGACCAACACTGCTCCTTGAACATGGTCCTAGGCTCCTCTTCACCATGCACCAACTTCTTCCACATCTTCTTCTCCTCTTTAGTTCTCTCTCAGGGAAATAGTAAGGGCTTTGCAATTGGGGCTAAGGGGGACTGATAAAATGGGTAGAGTTTCTTTTCTCTCATGCTTCCCCTTGCAATGGGACCCCAACCCCTTATTTTATAGGAAAAAGGGGACAATAATGGTTGGGGTGACTGGATATGGGTAGTCAAATGGTTAAGTAACGACCCAGAATCCAGTATCTTATGAAAATTTCCACATTTCACGATATTTTGTGAGTGTACACGGGTTGTAGTGGCTCAAAAAGTGTGTGTATGTGGGAAGTAATGGCGCAGGGTGCACACACCTTCAAAATGATGGTTTTTAGAAGAGTTGTTTAATAATGTCTTGGTAAATATAGCAAGTTAGATGGCCTGATGCCAGGTATGCATGTCAGGTGAAATTTAGGGTTGTAACTGATGCCCCCTAATGTGTGAGTTTAGAATAGCATATGATGGCCGAAATACATTACAAATCTTCACCACTGTGCAACACGAGTGAGCCCAGGGACTGGAGTTTAGGAGTTTCCATCTACAAAAATAACAATTTGTCTCATCGAGGCAGGCATACCCATGTTTGGGATGAAATCAAATCATGGATGCCAATCAAATACACTACAGATCCATGTCATATAAGTATATAAAGTGTAGCCACGAGCAGTACACAGAGGTCTTCAGAGCTCGAGAAACAACTTCAAAATCTTCAATATTTGGGTAGGAGTGTAATATGAGTGTATGACTTCACTACCTAGAGGTCTTTGACTACTCATCGGGAATAGACAAGAGGATCTTGACGATCAGGCATAGAACTTCATTGATTTTGAGCAAGGACTTGACTGGTCTTTCGGGATGGTCGAGCATGAGGACAAAAGACAAATTGTAGAAGGGATGACTCAATTTTAGTAAGACTTCCCTTGAACAAAAGCATGAAAAAATATGACACTCAGGGAGCATGGAATTGACACAAGTTCATGAGGTAGGAAGCAACACGAACTCTCCAAATGTTTAGAAGGGTAACCAAACAGACGAGGACACAACTCTATGTAGCGAGAACATCTTCCTAAAGTCATATTGAATCCTAGATCTTGGCAAACAAACGAAAGGATGTGCTTTTTCCAAGGGAGACTCATTGTGCTGTCAAGAAAAAGAAAATACTTTTCCCTTCCTCTTTTTGGGGTATATTTGATTTTTTTGTCTTTTTCAATAATTCTGAAAAGTTTTGAAAAATAATAAAGAATGCTATGTTACAAAGGGGGATCGAATGTCACAGACATACTAGTTCCAAGTGCAAGGAACACATTGATGCTCAGAGCAAGGGGACATATGTAGGAAAAGGACACTCGGGAAAAATCCTCCATGGGTCAAGGTGTCAAGATGCAAAGGCAAAGTGCTACGAAGATTGCGTATGAGGCATGCTTTAGATGGTTCAGTTGAAAGAAACATGGAGTCATCATTAGGCCAAATATGTAGGAATGCAAATGTGATTAATAAGACATAATGATAATATTCTTCGATGTGATTTTAACGAGACCAGAGAAGGTAAGCTCAACAGTTTTTCATTTTTAGAGAGTTTGAAAAAACGTAAAAGGAGACTCCACTAGGGTACCTTTTTCGAAGGTAGTCTAGTCAGCTTGAAAAAAGGGGTAAATTAGCACCGAACAAACGTCTATTCAAAATTATTTTAACAAGTGTGACAAAGACAATATCACTCGACAATCTTTTCATTTTTAAGGAGCCTAAAAAGAGCTTAACTATGGACTCCGTGAGGGGTTTTCTTCTTGGCCAATTTAACGAGTGTGAAGAAACAATATCACTCAGCTATCTTTTCAATTTTAGGGAGTCTGAAAAGAGCTTAACTATGGAATCTGTGGGGGGTTCCTTTTTCGTAAGTTTAGTCCCTCAGGCTCGAAAAGGGGTTAAATCTATACCTGAGAATACTCTTCTAGAGAATTGAGTCTCCTAGAGTATACCTTTGTTCATACTTTTGACCATCTGGACTGAAAAAGGGGTAAACTATTGCCAGACAGCAAGGATGATTTTAGGGGATAAATTTCACTCATGGGCTAATTTTCCATGGTTTTTACCAAAACAAGATTCGCTTTTCTAAAAATAATTCGCCCAAATTCTATAAGATAAAATTATTTTATCTTAAAAATTGCCAAAAGTTTATACAAACTATATAAAATCCTTAGAAATTTGAATATTTTTACAAAAATATCACTAAACATTTTATAGTTGGCATATGAAGGATTAGTAAGATTCGCCAAGGTTTCTACATTTTAAAATAAATTTCCATCCTTAAAATCATCCTTGCCAGACAGATGTCCCTTCAAATTTCAGTTTAGTGAGCATGAAGGGAAACAAGATCGTTCGAAAATATTTTCATGTTTAGAGGGTCTGAAAAGGGATTAAAAGAAGACCTGTTGTGTTTTGGGAGTCCCGAGGGTGAGGTCAAGAGTGATAATGAATCAATGCAAATGAGGCTCATACTCGTAATCAGGAAAAACTAATAAGCACTCTCAAGCCTATAGTCATTAGTGATGGCATGGACACCAAAAATCAACCAGGATCTACCTAGGACATCCATGTACAGGTAGGCTCTACCACTAAATTACAACACTTCTAGAGAAAAAGTGAGGGTTCCGTGTCACAATTTGGTGGGATCTATCTTATGGCAAAGCGAAAAAGACAACGATGTGCAACAAGTGGAGGTGGAATCCTATCTTACATGCACAAAGTTGGAAAACTTAATTTTTACCAAAAGACCTTTAAAACCGACCCAACTCTCAAAAAAATTCCCAATACCCAAAGTAACACTTGTCGTAACATCCACTAAGAAACTCAACAACCATAGTAAACGATTTTCAAGATAGAAAAAATTGCAAAAGGGTCCAAAAAATGACAAAAAGGGGCCAAAACATCTATAAATAGAAAGTTGGAATCTCATTATCACCATTGTAATTTGAGAATTGAACAAAAGTCAAAAAACACCCCTTTGCCGAAATAGTTGATTTCGGGAGCTTCAGTGGACGAAACGAACTTTCATTTGGACCAAGTAAGTACATACTAACCTACCTTGCATTTCCATCTTCCATTTTTTCATTTCTTTTGGTTTTTTGGGGGAGTGTTGACCTTTAAAGAGGTTGGTCTTGCATGTATGCGGGTTGTCCAAGCACAACCCGCGTATACACACGGGCATAAGAGAAGTTGTCCATGTGTACACACGACTGTCCCCAAGAAAACCCACATACACCCTCAATAAGTGGGAAAAACAAGGGAATGCAAGAGTTAACTCTCCATTTCTTTGTGTTTGCAGGATGTATGTGCATTGGAGAGAGAGGGAGCATGAGGAAATTGAATTTTTGTCTCCGAGGACCCTGTTGCTATTGTTGTTTTGTCACAATGCGGGTTTCTAAAGTTCTTCCAGTGTCCGTTTATGAGGGCACAACCCAAGTTGCTAAATGCATTGATAGATTACCGGTATCCTAACGTAGAGGCATTCATGCTCCAGGGGATGTATTTGACTCCAATGAATAAGGACATTTACTTTCTGACTGGTCTCTTGAGGAGAGGGGATGCAGTCAACTTGCCCACTTTTCCCCCTGGGCCACACAACATCGAGGAGTTAATTGGACTCCATTGCGAGGCTGGTACTGAGAAAGTAGGTTCTCAGGTGCCTATTCATAAGAACAACAACCTATCACTCAAAGTGATAGTTTTACTTATTGGGCGGATCACTGGATCCGCAAATTTACATCAGGCTTCCCAGGAAAACATGCGTTGTGCAGTGCAGTGCTTAAATGAACGGATTTTCGACTGGAGTACCACCATGATGCATTGCATGAAGAGACATCTCACAGAGTGTCGGATATGAGAGCACCATAACTTCGGGTTTGGGACCATTTTGTGCTCCTTTTTCTTTGATAAGGTACCCAGCCTTAGTCCTCAAGAGACTATACGAGGGCATGAGGCCACTCTCCCGGCACTATGCAGATGGGTGGCGTTGTTGCCACGACAGGATGGGGGGAGGACTATCGAGGCCTTTGATGACCACTTTTTTGACTGGTGGTCACGTTAGATTTCGACAATAGAGGACTACCCCAATGTTGGGATTAATTTTTTCAGAGATCCTGACATGCTTGTACCTCCTAGAGCGAAGCAAGGAGAGATGGGTAAGTTTGCTTTTCAAAGTTATTTAATTTTTATGTCTTTTCATATATACCATTTTTTTGTATACCATAATATCTGACACTTGCGTATCAGTTATGTACAAATGTGGGACCAGTGCATCCAATAAACTTCTCAAGTACTAGGCGGCGTCCTCGACCAGAGGTAGGACCAACTGGAGCCATCGGACCAGCAGCAGTAGTAGGGGGGCCTCCAGTCGAAGAAGTTGAGAGAGTATTGAGATGGGTAGAGTGGAACCTTACCACTCTCACTCGTACAATCCCTATGGTGGAGATCGAGGATCTCCCACTATCGATGTAACCTCACGTAGTTGGGGTGCGGCGAACCTGGGTCCATCTTTTTTGGCATTTGGCGAATGTTGTTTTTCACTACGGCACGGCCAACAGGCCCCACCCTTAGCTAGGCTAGACTAATTATGTGCTGAGAGCACCTTTTGTATATTTTTAAGGGCATAAGCCCTATGACTCTGATTCAACATATTTTGAGGCGCTTGCGCCCACTCATGTACTCTGATATTTTTTGATATATATATGGATCTTTTTCATATTTTTTATGTCTTATGGATTACATATATTTTACAGATGTATTTACATGTTCTTCTGTGTGATTTTTCTTACATGTGTGCAATATGCCAATCTAATACATGATTATCTAGATTATTTGTGATTTGATTCAATCTCCTAGGAACATGTATATACGTAATGTAATCAAAACTTCATTCTAAGAGACGTACCCTTACGAACTTTCGGTGTAGTGTAGGATCATAAATGAAGTAAACCCCATTTAACTGAGACACAACTAGTTGAGCATCTAAGTAGACTTGGAGGTGAGAGATATCATGCGACAGAGCATCACGAAGAATCTCTAAGACTGCACTGTATTCAACGAAATTGTTTGTGGCGTCACCTAAACAGATACCTCCTGAAGATATAAAATGGCCCTGAGGTGTGAAAAGCTGTGGAAGAAAGCCTCCAAGTGTGCTGGCTAGTGTCGTCCGTGAACCCAATGAACACCTTTGATTCACTTGACATCTTCCACAGTGAAAAATATGAAATAAAAAAGGACACGTCCATAAAAAAAAGATGAAAAACTAAAAAGAGAATGTACAGGACTATACATATGTTACAAGAAGTCACCCAAGGAGACCCACCTATGGGTAATACTTCTTTAGGTAGAGACCATTTCTAGGCTCCACCAAAGCATTTCCCTCAAAACCCACTAGATTATAAGTGCCCTTCTTTATAACCTCCTTCATGATGAAAGGTCTGAACCATATGGGTTTGAACTTGCCTGCCCCAAAAGGGTCCTTATCTTGGTCATAGACTAGAACAAGGTCGCCTTTAGAGAAAATCTGAGGATGAACAAATCGATCATACTAACACTTGACTTTATGTTTGTGAGCCTCATTAGCCAAGGCTGCATCCTGACATTTCTCATTGAGCTACTCAAGATATAATAAACACTCTTCAAGTGGTGACGTGTCTGGCAATAACTATACTGCCAACTTTAGAGAGGGGATATGGCACTCTATAGGCAAGACTGCTTCTAGCCAATAAACAAGTTGAAAAGGTGAGAAATCAGTTGCAGTCTTAACAAACGTTTGGTAGGCCCATAATTCCGAGTACAACATCAAATGCCAATTTGACCTAGCTGAATTGATCGTTCATTGTAAGATAGTCTTAAAGGATTTATTCACAACTTCCATCTAACCATTCTCTTGTGGGTAGTAGGGTGATAAATTTTCTTGCCTCAACCCAAGATTTAATCTTAACTCAGACATAATTTTGTTCTGAAAGTGACTTCCATGGTTAGTGACAATCTCTCTCGGGATGTCAAACCTTGCTATTATCTGGTTAAACAAAAAGACAGTTGTGGTCTTGCCATCATATTTAAACGTTGGCATAGCTTCGACCCACTTCGTGAAGTAATCTACTGCTATGATGATATAATGGTGCTCCCTGCGGAATGAGGGTTGAATGTAGCGTAATCAATCACCCACTTGGTAAAGGGACCAACTATGATGATGGGAAACATGGGAGAGGGGTATTCCCTCATCTTCCAAGAGAAGATCTGACATGGGTGGCACTTCTTGATCGATTCAACACAATATTTGATTAATGTCGGCCAAAAGTAACCGGCTCGTAGAATATTTTGGGTTGTTGCCAACCCAGACAAATGACTGCCACATTCTCTAGTGTGGAAATCATTAATCATGATTTCCGCTTCTTCATGGGTGAGACACTGGTGAAGGATAAAATCTACACCTCGACGATACAGAGTTTCCTCGAGTATGCGATATGTTTTATCCTGATGGTTTATACGACGATGCTCATTGTGAGAAGAAGAGGTAGGGAACTTCAAAGTCTGTAGATAGACTAGTATATCTCTGTACCAGGGGTCTGAAGACACAATCATAAACATGTCTCCTTTGATAGGTGACTCTTTGGGTATAACATCACTAGATTCAACCGGAAGTTCTGAAATGAGTTCCGCAAAGACCAACGACTTTTTGGATTTTTCTGAAATAAAATCCAAGTCGAATTCCTGGAGGATAAATATCCATATACTGATATTTCTGTCAATTACACGTCGTGTCATCACGTATTGAAATAGATTCACAATGACAATGACGGTGGTCTTACGAAACAAGATGTAATGATGGAACTGTTGGACAGCATGAACTGCTACCAATGAAAGTTTTTCAATGTGGGAATAATTGAGTTCTGGTCTAACCAAACCTCAGCTTAGGTAATAAATCACATATTCTGAGAGAAAATCATCCTCTTGAACCAACACCATACCGATGCTCGACTCTGCAATGGCCAAGTACAATAAGAAATATTTATTATAATTGGGTGGCCAAAGCAGAGGGGTGGATGTGAGGGCGAGTTTCAACGCTTCAAAAGAGATTTGAGCGGCTTCATCCCAATGAAAAGGAATGTCCTTATTTAGTAAATGCATAAAACCCTTTGTAATCTTGGCATAGTTCACGATGAATGCCGTAAAAAATTTTCTTTTCCCTATAGACTTTGAAGATGAGGGATTGTGCATGGGGGAGGCAACTGAACTATCACCTCAACCTTTAGAGGATCGACCATGATCCCTGTTGTCGAAACTATAAAACCTAGCATATGACCCGATGTGATGCAAAAAATGAATTTATTTGTATTCAAGTGGATCCGGTAGTAGCGACATCACTCAAAGATAAGTCGAAGGTGTGTGGGATGATCAACTCTCTTGCGAGATCATGGCACTAAATCATCGAGATAAGCCTCGATTATGTGTTTGAGGTCCTGGAAATAAAAATACATGGCCCACTGAAACATAACTCCAACATTTTTCAGACCAAAAGGCATCTTCCGATAAGCAAATGTACCCCACAAACAAATGAAAGAGGTTTTGTGTTGGTCTTCGAGCTTGATCTGTATCTGATTGTATCCTGAAAAACCATCCATGAAAGAAAAGGCTTCACAACCTGCGCATTCATCAATTATCTGGTCAATAAATGGCATGGGGAAATTGTCTTTTGGACAGGCCTTGTTCAAATCATGGAAGTTCGTACATACGTGAATCGTACCCTATTTTTTTTTTACTGTAATGGGATTTGACACCCATTGAGTCAATTGGACAGGGTAGATGAAACCATCTTGGAGTAGTTTATCTATTTCAACCTTAATAGTTGTTGGTTTCCTAGGATTGACTAGATGAAGCTTCTGCCAGACCGGCTTAGCATTAAGATATGTCATGATTTCATGTTCGAAGATTCTTTGATCTATGCCTGGAATTTCCTCATAAGACCAAGAAAACACATCGCACAATTATTTAAATAAATTTGTGTAGATTTGAATCTCCTTGGTGGAGGAGTTCACTCTGACGAAGATATTCTCGACGATGCCATGGATTCTAGAGATATCAATAGGTATCGTTTGAGCAATGTTTTCCATATTTCCTTTAGCATAAACAATGTGTGTAGCCAAAGGATTAATAGGACAAGCCTTATCTCCAGTCATAGTCAGAGTGAATTCACCTGCTTGAATTCTTCTTAATTATGGGAGGAGGTAAGATCGGTGATGAAGATCATCCCAGGGTCTATCCGGACTAGTCATTGCCTCAATAATAACCTCATCTGAGGACAATACTAAGTCTAAAGAATCAGTATCAGCAAGGGAACCTTAAGCCCATGTAGGCTCGAGAACCGGATCCAAATTCTTTGCAGGAGTCGAATCAAGGTCGGTGGAAGATTGTTGAACTATAGAGTACGCAACTTCTGTCATGGAAAAAGGCATGGCCATGCCATGGTGCCTTGTCCCTTACATCATGGATGATAGGGAAGGAAGAGTCCATGGATCGTTAAAGTAAGTCGTGCGAAATGACGAGATTCGAAAGATTTCATCCCTAGGATGGTCGGGGACAACCAACATGTAATGGACATTACCAGTTGGAGGCGAGTAATCGAAAGTACCCATCAAAGGTGGGCACAAACCAACCCCTACATTGATGATGTTCGGATGAGGGTTATCAATCATGGGGACCATGGATACTCCCCACGAAGGGTCAGGACGAGAGAAGGATAACTGATCAATGGTCATGATTCAGCCCTCATGTGGAAACAACAAGATTGAGAAAACTTTCATGGCCACTGCTTGCATAGAGTAGGTCCAAATCCTTCCTAACAAGAGATTGTATTTGAGAGATGCATTGACCACTTCAACCTCGACACACACGGTCTTCCCCCTTAACTACATGGGGAAAGAGGGGATGATTCCATGTGGTCAGAACAAATGACCATCAAAAGTAGTAAGAAGAGTAGGTGATAGAGACAAATCAGGATGGCCAATGGCCTTCCAACACACCAAAGACATCATGCATGTCGAGGCACCCTCATCAACCACCGTGCGAAAAATGTTTCGAGTAAAATTTTTTGTGGTGTAAGCCACTACTATCTGAAAATATACGTGGTAAGGAAGACAAGGTTTTAAGTCGGTCATATCAAGAATGATCATTCTTGGATTACAAGTCTTAGCTGATCCTAACACAGATAACAGAGCCTTTATCTAGGAAGGGAAACTCTGGAGGACTTCCAAAGTAGACATTGCACAAGGGGTTTGTGACAAATCCTCCACCACAGAGTAGTTCTGGGCAACCCTTGTGTTTGGGTTGTGGGAATATTTATTGAATGCACCTTTGGGGGTGTGTGTCATTGTTTCACCTAACGTCTTCTCAATCTAGAGAGGAACATGTGGGTTTTCGACTTCTTTACACTTCTTAGAAGTGTTTGGAATTTTGTAGTCCCATTTCGTAGTCATTATGTCAACACTACCTTTCATCATATACACATTCATGGACGTAGGATTACTTGAAGATGGAGGGGGTCCTTGATTGGCCCCTTCCATGCTTGAAGAGGATTGAGATAAAATTTTCCCATGCAGAAATGGATTCATTAACACGACATGCGACTGTTGTGCGAATAAATTCTGGGTCTCCGCAAACCGAGGGAACTAGTGAGTCAAATGGTATTCCTTGCAAATATTACATAGATACTTCGAATTCTTCTTTTCAATGTTTCCCTCGCCAACATTATTGGTAGGTTTCTTATCCCCCTTACCCTTGTTTCACTGTTTCTTATTTCCATTAGGCTACTGGGTGGCCTTCTGGTTTTTTGATTACACAGTGTGTACATCCGACATTTGAGTAGCGGGAGCAGCTGAACCAATGGTCTGGCTGGCCGCTTTCTACTGTATTGACAATTGTTGTAATTTATTCGACAACTGATCAGTGGGTTTCGTTTGTGTTGAACCTACAATAACATTGGCATGTGGTCCAGATATCTGTCTGGCCTTGTCAAGTACCGACCGTGGTGCATCTGGAAAAACTTTGTAAAGTAAACCAGACTGAGAGTAAATCGGTTCTAGCTGTTGCAATCTCATTATAAATTCTTCCTCTAAAAGACCCCCGAGGTTGCGATGTATTTAGATAACTGAGGTACCAAATACTTAAGGAGACACTCAAGCATGAATGTTGGTGGGACTAGCACTTTTATCGAACTCTTTCAGCGTCTTGATTCTAGAATGTGATCTGAGATATGGTCTGCTTTTGTCTGCTCAAAGTTGTCTAGCAATTTGGTGCCGACATCATATCTCACAGGTAATTGGAAATGGTTTAAGAAATCCATTTCCAATTTTCCAAAGGAAGAGTATCTTGAGTGGTCGAACTCGATGTACCATTTCGCTGCACTCCCGATGAGAGTGCGTTGAAACAAACGCAATTGGACAGAGTTGTCTCTCAAATAATTGGATGAGCACCATAAGTGGAAGGTAGTCACATGATCCTTTGTGTCTTCGTTAGGCTTGGCCTTGAACTTTGGGATGTTCGAAGGCAACTTGATCAGCATAAGGGGCCAACACGGATCATGATAGATGGGATCATTTAATAACATTTTCAAGTCTAGCAAGTGCAGAGTTGCTAGAAACAATAATTTGGGTTGTTGATTGTAACCATGGAAAAAGGAGCCTGGATTTTGGTTGGCACCAGGTTGAAAGGAAAAGTTAGGTTGTTGGCCAGGGTTCTGGTAATAACCATGGTCGTGACCAACGTACAAATTCTACACTTGTTGACACGTCATCGAATGACTACCATAATAGGATGTAAAGGGTCAGGCTTGCATCACATTCCAAGTATTTTGGGAAGGGTTTCCCCCTGCTGATCCGATGGGCATAGGTGTTGAGCCTTTCTCATGGTTCCATTGGCTATGGAAGGGGTTTCCCCTTTTTGGCATCCCTGACAAGGGAACTTATCCCTGCCATGGATTCCAAGGTCCTTGTGAGGAATGAATTTGTAATTTTTCCCCTCATGTAGGAATAATACCCTGTACAGGATGTTGTTGTCCATAACCGGGTTTGCCCCCGACTGAGACGGAAGCTGACGAAAAAGCATTGTTACCAAATGCGTCGAACAAAGAGAATGATGTCGAGCCTAATGACATGCTATAAGTAGGAAGTCCTTGACTACCTTCTCCAAACGAACTATAGTTTACATTCGGCCCAATGGAGTGCTGGTGGGCACCGCCGAGAAAAGGAGATGAAGGAGGTATATGACCCCCTCTGTAAGGGAAATCATTATAGAAAGCTGAAATTCCCCCATGGATCCTTGCAGAGGAGCATTGAAGCTCCCTTCCTTGAGATCTAAAGTCTGTAGATTGGAGTGGGAAAGGATAGTGCTCATACCAAAGACAGGCATCTCGTATGAGAACAGAGGGCCTGTCACACTCTAGGTGAACGGAGCAGTGATCGTCACCATAGACGGAATCAGGCCATTTCCCGAGGTAGAGGCATTCAAGACCATAGTGGTCTAGACCGATGACGATTGGTTAGGAGGTGGAACACCCCCTGTAATGACAGTCGTAGAGGTAATATGAGTATTCCCTGAAGAAGTAGTAGCATTTGTTTCCATCGTTGCTTGTGACACTACCTGACGCTTGTAAGGTTGAACCTGTACAATCATGGGTGCCGATAGATCAGTGATTGGAGGGTTTTATGGACCAAGAGCTTGCGCTCTGAGGTCAGAAATGATTGGTTCCTCCAAAATTGAATGTTCTCCTCTCAGAGATTAGTCGGGCATAGTTTATTGTAACCCGATCGCCTCAAAATACCCTTGTTGGTCTAGTTTTCTCCTTAGCGATGGTGGGGGTGGCTCGAGATCAACTAGCGGAAGGCCCAAAAGCCTTCGCAACTGGCGGAGCTCCTGATCCTCCACTCTGAGAGAATATCAATGACACACTAGGGATTTCTATAATCATTTTAAAAACCAACACACACTAGAAAAAGTTCCTATGAGGTAAGACAAACAGACCACTAGCTAGTTGGAAGAACAATTACAACAACCAACACTAGAGTAACTTACCGGTGTGTTGACAGGCAAAATTGACCGCTCGTCAACTGGAGGAGTGAATCTGGTCCAGGGTTGTCTAAATAACCCAAGTCATTTGGATTAATCCACTCCGACAAGTTGATCTAAGTCCTAGGAAAGTGAAGAAAACTAAGCTAAAGAAACTAATCTAAGTGAAAAAAACAACTATTGCAAACTATATACAAATCTAATATATATTTACAGTTTTACTGGCTAACAGAATAATAGTTCTACTTATTAAATATACAGTGCATAGATATATTTATATTTCTATCATATGTACAGTATTCACAAGTTGCAAATTTTTAATCGAAAACCTGCGAAAATCATGTATGAATTGACAGCAAAGCTATTGTTCAGTATTTTTGATTTTTTATAACTTTTATAAATAGGAAATGAAATGAAAGCTATCTAACTAAGAAATAAAAATAACAATTTGTACTGTGTATCTAAACTACGGAGAATTTTTATATTAATTGACTATTAAAATGAAAATAAAAAACTGACCTGAAATTATCATCTCCTATTCGTCCTGTACAAAGCATCTGCGTTCACTGTTTGATGAGGCCAACCCGCACCAGATTTTCCAATACTTCGCGTAAACATGAAGCAACAACACTTTTGAATGCTAACGACAGAACAGGTAAAGGATGTAGCAACAACAATTTTATAGTCTACAAATAATTACATTAAGATAAATCTCACTGCAAAGATTTGTATATAACTGCTCATTTAACAAAGAAGATTAACCTTCTGTTCATTTAATTGAAACAGGATAATTGTTGTATGTAAAATGAGAAACATCAAATATGGACACTATTTAAATCCCATCACATCAACCTGTAACAAATTATGATATCTAAAGTAGTCAAAAATTTAATTACAAATTGAAATGAACAAAAACTTGAATAAAAGTATGATATATTGAAGCTAAAGCCGTACAAACATCCACTTTCATTCTAGTCTAAATAATCACCAATCCATAGTCTCTGCTCCCAAGCAGTGATGATCTCTGTTTACAAAAATAATACATATATAAAGGCCACAGGATCAAAACATTCCCTGTGGAAATTATCAAATCTGTTCCAAAAATCGTGGGAAATACAATCTCCCAAATTCCCATTGTTATCCAAAACTAACAGCCTAATCTAAAACCATGTAAAGAAATAGCATGTTCATAGATGCCACTAGTGATCCAATCTCTTTCAGAATTCATGTGTACCTGAAAACGCACCAAAATACATGATTTCAGATTGCATTTTAGTTAAAAAAATCAACAAATTTGAATTTTAGTAACTAGCTTACAGAATCTCACGATTCTGTAGCTAGTCATTATTATAAATAGAATCGTGTTTTATTCATTCAATCAAAACATAAATGGATGCGATTTGAGCCAACAAATCCTATATGCTAATTCAACACAAACAAAATCATTTTAAAAACACTCTTAAAATACCATACCTTAGATTCAGGGATTCGTTTTAATCAAGCTATTTTTGAATTGATAATGGCAGTGGCCACCTCCACATTTTTAAAGACAACAGAGCCTGTGGACATATAACTTGCTGACAAACTGCTTGAAAATATTTGGACTGATCAAGGGTTCACAGAAGGCTGAGGCACAAGGCTAGACAGGTGTGAGGGTTTCTGAGGCACAGGCCTGGAGAAGTCACAAATGTTTCAACATTTGCGACCAGATCAAAACACACCTTTCAGCCACAGAGAAAATATGAGATTTGGCCTCTAAAAGATGAGCTATATCTCTGTAATGACCCAATTTATAAGGAAACCTCCTGTGATGAAGGTAAAAGGGCTCATTTCGGTTTTGGGTTTTCAAGGGTTTGATCTAATTCAAAACCGTTTGCTCAGAATCTCTCATGCAAAAACATGTCTTGGGGAGGCAATTACGGGGTGAGCCTAAGAAGTCTTCTCTTGCACTATCAAACAATAACAAAGTCTGGACACCGTTGGGTTCAATTATCACTATAGGAGCCATGGCTAACAACAAGAAATCAACAGGTTATTCGGTGATAGGGTTTGACAGAAAATAAACAGAGCCATTTGCCCTGAGTTTCCCCAACACAATGCAAAGGCAGCAAGGGTGGAGCATTAATTCTATGCGTGCGAGGATAGTGGTGTAGTTCGAGGCTATGCAAACAAATCATATCTAGCTTTACTTGGAATGAAACCTCAATACAATGTTACATTCAAATCACAAGTGCATATCCAAATGAATTTTAAACAACATGTCAAACGAATTATCACATAACCATGATTTGACCATGATATACATAACCAAAAATTGATCCGAATGTTAAATAAACAATGGCATTTGCACGATTTAAAAGAAACACCAATATGTCGAATACTGCATCAACGATTACATCAAAGACACCAATATTTCAAATAACCATAGCATCAACGAATTTATAAATCGAAACCATATTAACAATAGTCAAAAGAAAAGTGAGTGGTGGTTTGATACATATGAAATCAAGGTGCATTTGAGACCAAAGAGTGGTAACCAGGTTCAAGTAGGTTCATGATAAACCAAATGATCATTAATCTTTTGATGTAATCAACATGAATTCTAACTGTTGGTTTTAACACTTGCAGTCATGAAAACGAAAATGAAAAGAAGGCGCAAAAATCGGAGGATAATGGTGTCATTTAATGAGAAAAGTTGCGACGAGTAATGAGGGTTTATAAACCCTGTGTGGGTAGCTTGTAAAAAAGATAGAGATTAATATGGCTGCCAACACGGTGCAAGTGAAACTTGAATACAGAAGCACCCTTTGGGTATACTCTGCAAAGCGTGGTCTGATATCTTCCCTAGGTACCATTGTATACCCCCACAGTCACCTGTGTAAGTCACTAAGATAAAGGCAACTAGGTTGCCAGCGCGCAAACAGTCACCAGGCGGGTACAATCGACAATCGGGTGGACTACAATGAGTAGGTTATCAAGCCCGAAACTTATCAAGGGTATCGAAATCAAGTGTTATGAAAGATGATTGAGGACCTTGAATGGATTTGAGAGCCATGAACCTCCATGGAAAATGCGATCAACGAAATTCCAAGATAAGCCCTCTATATGCATTCCCCACTATGCTTGGTTCGGCTTTGGAGGGGTTATCTCCACTACCTTTCTGCATGTGATCTTGTGTTTAGCCCCTGTGTTAGAGGGGGGTCCTAGATAAATTTCACAGTTACTGGACTTTCAAGAACTCCCTAGCTCAAAATCTTATGTTTTTTTTTGTAGCCTTGAAGAGTTTCCTTTCCAATCCTAACTCAAGGCTCTAGCCTAGACTGCATTGATGGACTCTACAAACACAAAGTCTAATAATTTTTAATTAAGCGTTAACTTTAGTGGTTTTCTTAAGTAAAAAGGAATGGACATGAAACCAATGATTTTATTTTAAGAGACAAAAGAGAAGAGCATAAGATGAAATTGGAAACAAAACTACTTCTTCTTCACAAAAGATTTGCCAATTTAAACTCTTTCACCAAAATTTTCGTAACTACTTTTCTCAGATCTTTGAAAAGAAATACTTGAAACAAGATTTCACTCGACTACAAGCTACTTAATTTCCTAAGCATTCACATAAAGAACTCAAGAAAGATTTATTTTTCCTTAGTAAACAAAACAACTTGCCTAAACTACTTTACGAAACAAACTAATAGAAGATTTGTTTTTATTGTTTTTTGCTTCAAAACAAGAAATTTGAAAATGAATTCTTCTCTTTTCTTCCAAAGAAAAAAAGAGGAAAATGACGACAAGACAAGACCAATAAATGGCTTCTGGCCCAATTGTAGATCAGAGGGAGTCACTGACAATACCAAGCAGGCAAATCAAAGCAGACTCACCAACTTGCCTAAAAACCCTATTCAAAGAAAAAACAAGAAATATTTTGTCAAAAGAAATCTAAACTGAAGTCAAACCTAGGCTATAGACTACTATAACATAGACCAGTACTAGATCAAGAAAACCCTTGAGGAGTGTGACTCCTGATAGGGAAGAGGATGGTTGCCTCTTCTTTTTACAACAATTTTCTCAACATGCACACTACTAACACTTCAACAACCAACGTATGTACGGGGGTTGTCCAAGGGCAGGGTGTGTATACACACGTGCAAGCTCACTACAATCCATGTACACCTCTGTAACTCCTCAAAAAAATGAAAAAACAATAGTCCATCACAGGCAGGGAGTACTGGTATGGAAGAACAACATCCCTAAAAGACACAGAAGCTTACAGAAACTCAAAAAGCAGTGAATAAACTGATTCAAAGTACCCAAAAAGAAATATCCCCAAATACCCTAGAGGCATACCCAGTACGGTCACCAATTATGCTGTAGGGGGAAGCCCCTTTATGGACTACACAAAGGGTCTAAAGTGTAGGCAGAGCTAACCATCTAAAGTATCCTACTTTTTAGCACTATCCCAACATTACCCCACAATCATGCATAAAAGACAAGAGAGAGGGATCTGGTAGGCCTACCTTAAAATATGCATCCAATGTCGATCCCTTTGCACTTGGTTGTTTCCTAACTGCAAATATCCTCCCAAGGCTGACCTACATTCACTAAACGACAAACAAGAAACTACAAGCATGCATTATACATATGGATTATTGGGTTAAACATCATAAACAAGAAATGTAAACAAATCATATAAGTTTAAGACATCATTTGGCGGGATGAAAAAAGTACTTCTTTATATTAATCTCACTAAAGTCACTTACAACATGAGACTGACACTTCTCCTTGAACTTGGTCCTGGGTTCCTCTTCACCATGCACCAACTGCTTCCTTGTATTCTTCTCCTCTTCAGTTTTCTCTCAGGGAAATAGTAAGGACTTTGAAATTGGGGCAAAGGGGGATTGATAAAATGGGCAGAGTTTCTTTGATCTCGTTCTTCCCCTTGCAATAAGACCCCGAACCCTTCTTTTATAGGCCAAAAGGGATAGTAACGGTTGGGGTGACTGGCTATTGGCAGTCAAATAGTTAAGTAACGGATCGAAAACCAGTATCCTATGAAAATTTCCACATTTCGCGATATTCTATGAGTGTGTGGAGCTTGTAGTGGCTCAACAAGCGTGTGTACACGACCAGTAATGGTGCAGGGTGCGTACACCTTCAAAATGATGGTTTTTAGAAGAGTTGTTCAATAATGTCTTGGTAAATATAGCAAGTTAGATGGCATGATGCTAGATATGCATGTCAGGTGCAATTTAGGGTTATAACAATGAGTATTCCTCCAGAAATTTCATATATTTTTGTGTCCAACATGGCATTAGAAGACAGATGAATGTACCATACAACCCCCAACAGAATGGGGTTGAGAGGAAGAACTGAGATATTACTAGTGCAACGAGATCCATGCTGCATGATCAGAGTTTTCCTTTGTACTTATCGGCAGAGGTGAGTGCTACTTTAGTTTGCCTATAGAACAGGAGCCCCCACAAGATATTGGGGAAGATCGCTCTTGAGGAGGCCTTCACAGGAAGGAGGCTCAATGTCGAACACATCGAGATCTTTGGGTGCTTGACCTTTTCTCATGTCCCCTCAGAGAGGAGTACAAATCTAGACCCCTTAGCCTAGCAGGGGATTCTAGTTGGATATTCAGAGGTGTCCAAATCCTATCGCATCTACATTCCACCACTTAGGAGAGTGGTGGTGAGAAGAGATGTTAGATTTGAGGAGGATAGGGATTTTTAGAGATCTCTTGAGTAGTGAGTTAGAGTTGAGAATGATGGATAGGCACTGATTGATGTCTCAAAGGGAGAACAACCTCATGTTTCGGGTACACTAGTATCAGGGGTGACAAAGTCACCATGCACAGCTTCAGGGTCATAGTTAGTTCATGTTCAGTCAAAGGGGGCACTGATTTCAGGTTCTCAGAGTGTTGAGATGAGTCCTGAGGTAGTCACTCTTGGGCAGAGAGACCATACTTCATCGTTGACCACTTCAAGGAAGAGGAGACCTAGATGGTTTCAAGAGACCCTGAAGGAGGCTAGAGAGAATATAGGGTAGCCTAAGATCTAGATCAGAGATAACAGACCTCTAGTTAGATTTGGAGCATATTTGACACTAGTGACGAGTATCAGAGATACTGCACCACAGACTCTTGCATAGGTAGTGGACAATCATTTCTAGAGAGAGGACAAGGTAGAGGAGTATGAATCCATTGTGCACAATGATGTTTGGGAGGTGGTTCTGAGGCCAGTGGGGAAGTCAGTTGTGACTTCCAGGTGGTTGTACAAAACCATGTATGATGCACATGGCAGCATAGAGAAATAAAAGGCTTGTTTTTTGGTGTGAGGATTCTCTCAAATTGAGGGAGTTGATTATGATGAGACATTCACACTAGTTGCGAGATACACCTCCATCAAGAGTACCATTTCCATAGCAGCAAAGATGGGTTGGAGCATTCACCAGATGGATGTGAAGACTACATTACTAAATGTATTTATTGATGAGGAGGTGTACATAGAGAATCCACAAGGGTTTGAGGTGAGTGAGAGGGAGATTCGCGTGTTTCTTTTGATAAAGGAACTTTATGGTTTGAAGCAAGCTCCTCGAGCTTGGTATTCATGCATAGACACACACTTTCTTTAGATGGGATTCGAGAAGAGTGATGTTGATCCTAACCTCTATTACATTATTAGAGGTGAGGACACGCTCATTCTCATTTTATATGTTGATGACTTGTTCATCACTGGAGCCAAGGATCTCATAGTTGAGTGCAATATGGTACATGCATCAGAGTTTGACATGAGTGATATTGGATTTATTCATTACTTTTTGGGTATGGAGGTATAACAGGAGGAGGGTCATATATTGCTCAAGCAAGGGAAGTATGCAACATATATTTTGAGCAGATTTCAGATGGAAGACTACAGACCCATGTATACACCCATGATTACCATCTATAATAAGCTTAGTGCTTCATATATCCAGTTGGTAGATGCCACAATTTACAGGAATTTGATCGGTTACTCATGTATCTAGTTAATACCAGGACATATATTTTTTTTTCCTTGAACACTCTCAACCAACATATGGTAGATCCAAGGAGTGTTCACATGATTGGGGAAAAACATATTTTGAGGTACATTGTTGGGACAATTGATTGTGGCCTAGAATATATAAGAGGATATGGAGTCAGTTTGGTTGGCTACACAGACTCAGACTGGGTAGGATGTGCTACTAACAGAAAAAACACCTCAGGGTGTTGCTTTGGTTTGGGGTTAGGACTTGTTTCCTAGTTCATCCAGAAGTAGAAGTCACTTGCTTTAAGTTCGAACGAGGCAGAGTACATGGCATCCAGTCAGGCCAGTTGCGAGGCCATTTGTCTTTGTAAGATATTGGTTAGATTATTTGGTTAGGAGATGCCACCGACTGTCATTCAATATGATAATCAGAGTTGTATCAAACTCTCTAAGAATCCAGTGTTTCATGAATGATCAAAGCATCTTGAGATCATGTATCACTTAATTTGTGATTGGGTTCAGAGAGGCACATTTTAGTTGCATTATATATCAACTGACCACCAGGTTTAAGATATACTCACAAAGGCCCTGCTAAGGGGCAAACATGTCTACTTCAGAGACAATATGGGCTTGGTGAGTAACACCTTCCTCGGTAAAAGGGAGTGTTGAGATTATGTACCTTGGGAGGTGTTCCCCATGTGTTTTTACTCTCCTAAACACATGTGGGAAGTACTATGTACTTTTTGCCTTGTACTTTATGTCTAATTTTCCTTTGACTTAGGATTTTTAAGTCATAAGTTAAATTTTGTCATTTATGCCTAAAATGACTATTAATTCACTTTGTGGGTAAATTAGAGACATAAAGTGAACTTAGGGAACTTAACCCAAAGTGATATTTTGAGTGAGATTCTTTTGGAGATATCTCAACCTTTGATTATATGGGAGATGGGATGATCTCATCCATCCATATCTTAGGTTTCCTTATGGAGGTTCAAGAGGGGCGCAAAGGGTGAAGGAGAGCTCATTCACTCATTTGATCACTTGTAGAGTTTTAGAGAGAGATTGGAGATGATGTTTGAAGCACTAGGTGATGCTAGATTGGGTGCATGCTTTCATGGAGAGAGGCATCTAGCTTAGATCTTTATTTATTTACTGAGGAGCTTCTAGTGTTGAGGAAGGCGCATCAACAGTGAGGAAGTGTTACACCTGTCAGATTTCAATGGGATTAGTTTTAGAGGGAGGCCACACACCAGTACCATATTATTGTGGAGGGTTTTTCCATTCATAGCTCACAGTTTGCATCTGTAACAGATTTAGTGGATTTGGGAGCATTTATGAGGGGTGCACCTTCCTAGGGCGCACCTGCTACATTTGGACTTATGTTTAAGCTTGGAACAAGATGCTATTGTACCAAGTTCATATATATTTTTTACTTGTTGAATTCCACCATCTATTATCCTCATATATAGACATATATTCCAATTTGGTTTTCCCTGGGGGGGTTTTATCCAGGGTCATGTTGACCAAAAATATCCGTGTACAAATTTATGTGTGTTAGTCTTTTAGATCTTCTTATTTTCAGCTGTAAAGATATCTAGGTGTGGTATATTTATTTTGGTATGCATGTGCTAACTCTTGATTACTAAAACTACATTCTAGAGCACCTAAAATTGCAAATACAACCGTAACAAATTAGCAATAAGTGACTGAACAGTTTGTTTTCCTAAAACAACAACAAACCCTTGTTAGACAGTTGAAACTTAGATCCAATCTGAGGTCAAAGACAGACCCAGTTGGTTGCTTGATAGGACCTAGAAAATCTTCATCATTTGCATTGGATTCATGAGCCAAACCATAGTCTCATTAGACACTTTGGCTTTGATATCTCACGATTGGCCTATGCATGAAAATTATCAAGAGGTTAGGACTGGGTTCTATCCATACCTATGCACAATTGTTTCCTGCTTGTATTGGTAGCATGATTTACAGTCTATTTTGAACACTTGAAGGCTCACTTTGTTGCATTGAGTTTGGCCCCTCTCCATTCATTCTATGAAGAATTATCACTTGTTGGATTTAGGTTGAGCTCAAGCTAATTATCTTGTTCCTATACCCAACAAGTTTGTACTTAGAAGGAAATTGCATAGAATACCATACCGTATCTATAGATTCTAACAGCACTAGTTACATAGATAGAAGTAATGGTATTCTATCATTATAAGCTAATGAACACAATGAGACAAGTTAGACATGTTTTTTAATTTTATTTTTAAATACTAACAGGATGTCGAACTTCCGAAGTTCTTTGTGATGTTTCCATCATCGTTGATATAACGTGAATGTCAAATATTGGCACCAGTCCTGCAACATCTTGTGGCATCTCATGTTAGATGTTCCAACATCTCTTGTGCGACGTTAATTGTGGGCTTGGATAGTGAAAGTAAACATGAAATGTGTCCACTAGAAACATGGCACCAACGATGTCCTATGGTATCTCTTTGAGGCATTCCATCTTTTCATGTCTGACTCCCTAAATGTCTTTGTTGCGACGTCCTGTGGCATCATAAGCGCGATGTTTCATCATCTCTTATGCGACATTAATTGTGGGCTTGGACAGTAAAAGTAGACCTGACACGTGTCCACTAGAAACATGGCACCAATGATGATATCTAGAATTTTGATATAGTGACGTCATGTGAAACGACGTTTGGGGGGGGTGATGTTTGTCTTTCTCCCAAAAATATAAAGTGACAACTACTACCAACATGTCGTTGGAAAATGACCCAAATGTTCTAGTGTGAAAAAAGGAAAGCAATAGATCTCGAGAGTAGCACATGCACATTCTTGGGATATATTGATGGTGTAAAGGGTTATTGGTTGATTTATCCCTCAACAGAAAAGATCATTATTGAGAGAAGTGTCCATTTTGAGTAAAGTCCCTTGCATGCACCATTGGAGCCACATGCAGATACCTATGCACTTTCTCTTGCACCAAACATAAAATATGATGAGTCCTCAGTCCACTCATTTAGATCATGGTTCATATTTGATCTTTGAATCTAGTTCCAAATATGATGATCATGTTGTTGATGAGCCATAATACATTCCCAAGTGGGAATAAACCACCCTACAGGAAACAAGTGACCTTGTGGGGGATCCAACAGATTAAAGGTGGATGAGGTCCCATTTTGAAGATCCTCCTCATGCACTCATAACTACTGAACCAACAATTCCCATGTATTTCTACATGGTTCTGGTTTAGACCCACAGATCTATGCAAAGGTAGCAAGGAATTTCTTCTAGGATTCCACTAGTGAGGAGGAGTACAACTCTCTTCTTAACAAACAAACTTGGGATATGGTTCCACTTCCTTCATAAAGGAAGATTGTCAGATGTAGATGGGTCTAGAGGACCAAGAAGGAAGTATATGGAAAGGTGAGAAGGTACAAGGAAAGAATGGTTACCAAATGTTTTCAGTAGATCCACATGATAGACTATAACGAGACCTTTTCTCCAGTAGAAAAGATGCACTCCATTCGACTAGCCCTTGACATTTTTATAGATAGGGGGTGGGAATTTCACTAGATGGATGTGAATAATTCATTTATTCAAGGGGATATCTCATAGGATATTTAAATTGAGCATCCTCAAGGGTTCATATAGAGATCATCCTTAGTATGTTGACTAAAAAAGTCACACTATGGCCTCAAGAAAGCTCCTAAAGCATGGTATTCGAGGACAGATGCTTATTCATTTTCTCGACATTTTTTTAGATGTAAATCAGATACAAATATATACATTTTGAGAACCTTAGACTCCTTGTTGATCCTAGTTATATATTTTGATGACCTCTTGATCACAAGAAGTTCATCCTCATAAATTGTTGCAATCAAAGACATTTTGCATGAAAGGTTTTCTATGACAGACATGGATCCACTATGTTGGAAATATTGTTTTCATTGATTTCAAATATAGGGGGAGCCTACAGATGTCCAAGATCAATATTACAAGCATACAAGATGTCCAAGATAAATATTGCAAGATGGATATTGTTGAATATTTTTTGATTTATGATGATCAGTTTGGATACCATATATTTGAATGAATTTTTACCCTACATACCTAGCTCAAATGGGAGAAAAAGTTATATGGTTTGAAATTTTATTCTAAGACCTTTCCAACAGTATATGGAATTCCCTCTAACTCCCTAGGAATTAGAAGATATGAAATTTTTTGTCTGATAACCCAGGCACAAAATTTAGGTTGTGATTCAAGAGCATCGCCAACACATCAAGCGAGCCAGCGCAGAAGCGGAGGACAACTGGACAAGCCAGCGCAAATTTTGAAAAAACTTTGGAATTGTTGCGCAAATCTTAAATGAGCCATTAAGATGAGGTGTACTTGTATATTGTAAATGGACCTTGAGCAGATAGCTCTTGTCCTTAGTAGGTAGACGACATTTAAAATAGTTAATGTAAAGTAGATAGAATTTAATTCTAGACTAGACAGTTGTAGAGCACAAGAGGGAAACGGGATATAGACACCCTCATTGTGCATTGTAACATTATTCAGAAGAATTTGGAGCAAGAAGAAGTAGAGAGCTGTGTAAAACACCCATGTACAGACATTTGAATTAATAGAAAGCTTTGATTCAAATTCATGGTTTGTGTTGTTCTCTATGTATTGGTGTTGAATGATAGGCTCATGAACGTTTGCTTCCTGTTATACATTTGCTTTTATATGCTATGTACGTGATTTCATGTATGAATTGAAGTCTGAGAGGGAGATGGAATGAGTTTCAATTGTTTCTCTATTTGAGCTAGAGAATTCCTGCAAGGAGTGCAGTTGAAGTGTCCACAAGGAGTGCATTGATAGAGGGTTCAGATAGAGATAGTTTTTGTTCTCATTCATCCAGAAGTGCAGTTGGGCACAGGAGCCATGCAAGGAGTGCGCAGGTCGGGTAAAAGTCTCAGGGTTGCAAACCTAAGTGAAGCATTTGACAGACTGTTGTTGCAGGTGCGCGCAGAGTCAAGTGACTTCAACACTTCGACGTTGTTGAAGGTTTGCCGCAAGGAGTGCATGAAAGAGTTTTCTTGAAGGAATTGAGGTTGTGCGGAAAATATTAGGAGGGATAGGACCTTCGAATTTGTTGAAGGACAACATAGAAAAGTTGTGCCTTGAAGGTTGGCAAGAAGCATCGCAAGTTTGCACGCAGGTGGATAAGTTCTGTGGAAGAACACTTAGTCATTTCATGGATTGCATAAGGAAGAACGGACGGTCAATATCTTCCAGGGAAAATCAGCGAATCACCGTGAGTCGTTGGATCTCGCGGGGGTGCAGGGGGATACTGCAGATATTCCCATAGTGTTTAAATCTCAAAAAGGGCAGAGCCGTTGATCCAAGCCAGCCAGGGGCGTTGGATTATTCGCGAAATCACCTATCGGGATTTCATAAGAAAGGAATCGAAGATTTGGTAACAGGAGTCATGAAATCGCGATACACAATATCCCGATGGCTACAAGTACAGTGTGGGGCCACAAGAGTTGGTGGTGGACAGGTAGCACACTGTATCAGGGTTCAGGAAAAGTAAAGTCCCGAAACATTGGACATCAGGATTCACGATCCCGTGAAGTCCGAAATCTCGACGAGGTGACGGGACTGTTGAAAAGTCAAAGCCGTGAGCTCATCGGAGTTTCAGCATATCGGGACTCAGGAGTCAGAGAACCGAGTTGCTCGACACCGCGAGTTTTGAGATCCCGATAGAGAAAGTCCCGACAAAGGAACGGAAGGGTCAGCGTTGACTGATATCGGGTCTTGGAGATTCGAGAGTCCTACGCTCGATCACTGACCTCACAAGGTTGTGAAGTCCAATTCCTCGATAAGTAAAGAGAGGGGGAGTCACGCAAAGATATCTGTGGGTGCAAATTTCCTGATAGAGAAATAGAAGGACTGGTTAGTGTTCTTTGGGCCGAGGAAAGAGAAGATCCTGTGAGCAGGCGTGCCTGCAGGTGTGACACTACGCCAGTTTGGTATCAGAGCTTCAGATTCTTGTCTGTATATTTCAGGCGAGGAAGGCATAAGAGGTAAGGAGTACTCTGATACACAACGTCAAGTGGTATCATAGCTAAGACAGATTGTTCTTTGCTTTCTGTAGTAGAGAAGAGGAGAATTCACCATGCCGCCAAGGAGAGATAAGCAGTCACCTGATCCAGAGGATAGGGAAGTGTAGAGAAGAAGAGGTAGACAGATAACTGATCCAGCCATATAGAGACAGATGAGAGACCTCCGAGCGAGACTCGAGGACATGGAGACAGCGCAAAGACACCCAACTAGTGCAGGGGATCTGAGTGATTCCGATAGTTAAATAGAGGTTGAACGAGAGGAGGAAGTTACAACCAGATATGCATCAAACGAGCGTTTGATCAAAGCTATTTCCAGGATGGGTGCAAGAGTGAAGATGGACATTCCAATTTACAAGGGAAACTTGGATGCAGAGGAGCTACTAGATTGGATTAGAGCTCTAGATACTTACTTTGACTACGAAGATGTTGAAGAGGACAAGAAATTCAAGCATGTTGTTACATGCTTAAAAGGACATGCAACATTGTGGTGGGATGAACTACAAGCTGATAGGCGTTGCAAGGGAAGGCAGAAGATCAAGAGCTGGGACAGGATGATCATGAAGATGAAGGAGAAATTCATCCCTAGGAATTATCAAATTACTTTGTTCAGGAGAATGCAGAACTTGAGACAGAAGCTGATGACAATGAAAGAATACACTGAGGAATTCTATCGACTAAACATCAGGGCAGGTCATCGAGAGAGCGATGATGAAAAAGTTGTCAGATACATGAATGGCCTGAGATATGATATCCAGGATGAGATGAGTATGGTAACCATCCAAACAGTGGATAATGCTTATCAGATGGCTCTAAAAGCTAAAGAGAAGCTGAGCCAAAAACAGAGTCAGAGGGCCCGAGGCAGAAGTCAGCCCAGAGGCAAAGCAGTTGCCCAGGACAAATACTAGAAGCCCAAGGAGGAATGGAAGAAACCTCAAACTTGTGTAGAGAGAGGTGGAACCTCACAGTGGGGGCCATATGTTGAACAGAGAGGGCAACATAATGAACAGAGAGGAGATTATGCTAACAACAACACTTTTCCTCGTACTAGAGGCAGAGGAAGAGGAAGAGGTGGAGTAATCACATGCTTCACATGCGGAAATAATGGGCACAAGTCTTACAAGTGTCCGGAGAAAAAGAAGGACATTGGAGAAGCTCACATCACCGAAGCACAGAGGTGGGATGTTGAGGCCGAAGATGCTGAAGGCGGAAGATCGCTCATGATGCGAAAAGTCCTTTTGACCCCCGAGAAGGAGGTGGAAAGTTCAGTCCAAAGGACCAGACTCTTTAGGATTGCTTGCAAGACCAAGGATAGGGTATGTAAGGTCATTGTAGACAGTGGTAGCATGGATAATCTTGTATCTACGGAGATGGTAGAGAAGATGGAGTTGGAGATGACTGATCATCCAAGCCCATACAGAGTTTCATGGCTACAGAAAGGACACCAGGTAACTGTTACTAAACAATGCTTGGTTGAATTCAAGATAGGTGGATATAATGATAAGATCTTATGTGATGTTATTCCCATGGATGTTTGTCATATATTGTTGGGTAGACCATGAAAATATGATAGAAATGTGATTCATGATGGGAGAATGAACACATACACCCTAGAGAAAAATGGGAGGACACACATGTTGCTTCCAAAAAAGGATAAGGAGGTGAAGCCGGAAGTAAGCAACACAGTACTTCTCATGAGTGGAAAGGAACTTATTATGGAGGTTAAGAAGAAGGAGGATCCACAATTCTTTGTGGTCTGGAAGCCGCGGATTGTTCTGACTAGTACAAGAGTGGATGATTTACCAGATGAAGTTTAGGAACAGCTGGAAGAGTTCGCTGACATTATAGTGGGCGAACTACCTCGTTCGTTGCCACCGGTCAGGAGTGTCAGTCATCATATTGATCTCATACCAGGAGCCAGTTTTCCAAATAAAGCCATGTATAGATTGACGCCGCAGGAGAATGAGGAGGTTAAAAGGAAAGTCCAGAAGTTGTTGGACAAAGGGTTAGTCAGGGAAATCTTGAGTCTGTGTGTTGTTCCAATAGTACTCAGTCCGAAGAAAGATGGAGGTTGGAGGATGTGTACCGACTCGAGGGTAATCAATAAGATAACCATCAGGTACAGGTTTCGATTGCCAAGAATGGATGATCTGATGGATTGCTTGAGCGGAGCAAGGTACTTTTCAAAGATTGATTTGAAAAGAGGATATCACCATATTCGCATGAGAGAAGGCGATGAATGGAAGATAGCATTCAAAACAAACGAGGGTTTGTATGAATGGCTTGTTATGCTGTTTGGATTAACAAATGCACCAAGTACCTTTATGAGGTTGATGAATGAAGTCCTGAGGGAGTTCATCGGGAAATTTTTCATCGTATACTTGGATGACATACTGGTTTATAGTAAATCAGTGGCAGAGCACTTGAAGCATTTGGCTACAGTGATGCAGAAACTATAGCAGGAGAAGTTGTTGATTAATATGAAGAAGTCCTCATTCATGAAGACAGAACTCATTTATTTGGGATTTTTTATTTCGGCAAATGAGTTGAGGATGGATCCGGATAAGGTAGAAGTGATCAAGAATTGGCCATCACCGAGGAATGTATTCGAGGTGAGAATTTTTCATGGTTTGGCTAGTTTCTACCGAAAATTCATCAGGAATTTCAGTGGAATTAGCGCAGTGATGATGGTTACAGTGAAGAAGAAGAATAAGTCTTTTCACTAGACAGAAGAAGCTGAAAAGAGTTTCAATCTGTTGAAAAGGAAGATCATGGAACAATCGGTTTTGGTGTTGTCGGATTTCCAGAAAACATTTCAGGTGAAATGTGATGCAAGTGGATTTGCAATCGGGGCAGTCTTGAGTCAAGAAGACAGGCCGATACCATATTTCAGCAAGAAGTTGAATCAATCAAAATTGAAATACTCCATGTATGATAAGGATTTTTATGCTATCATATAGGCATTACTTGATACCCAAAGAATTTGTATTGTATAGTGACAATCATGCACTATAGTTTGTGACTCAACAGGAGAAGTTGAATTAGAAACATGTAAAATGGGTTGATTATATGCAGAATTTCACATTTGTGATTAAACATATTTCTGGTACTGCTAACAAAGTTGTTGATGCTTTGAGCAGGAAGTGTTTGCTGTTGCAGGAGTTCAGAGTTCGCACTTTAGGTTTTGATGATCTCAGGAATATGTATGCAGATGATCCAGATTTTTAGGAAGAGTATGAAGCAACTGAGAATCCATTTCTCAGAGATAGAAGCCCGTGGATAGAATACATGATCCAGGAAGGATTTTTGTTCAGAGGCAATTAACTGTGTATTCCAAAATGCTTCATGAGGGAGAATCTGTTGAAGGAGAAACACAGTGGTGGATTGGCAGGACATTTCATTCATGACAAAACATTCGAGAAATTGAATGAGTCATATTTTTGGTTGAGAATGCGAGCGAATGTCAAAATATTTGTAGACAGATGCAGAATTTTCCAGCATTCGAAGGGAAGAAAGCAGAATGCGGGTTTTTATCAACCGTTTCCCATACCAGAAAGGTTGTGGGATGCGATAAGCATGGATTTTGTATTGGGGTTGCCAAGGACACAAAGAGGTGTTGATTCAATCTTTGTGGTAGTGGATAGGTTTTCCAATATGGCACACTTCATCCCATGTCAAAAGACCAGTGATGCAACTCACATTGCAAATCTATTCTTCAAAGAGGTCATTCGACTTCATGGGTTGCCGAAAAGTATAGTTTTGGACAGAGACATGAAATTCATAGGGAATTTTTGGAGGACCTTATGGAAGAAGCTGGGGACTAATTTGATGTTTAGTTCAACTTATCATCCTCAAATGGATGGACAGACGAAAGTGGTCAACAAAAGTATGTGAGACATGCTAAGAAGCTTGGTGACAGAGCACCACAACAGTTGGGACAATATATTACCACGGGCAGAATTTGCGTACAATGACTCAGTGAATTGGAGCACAGGCCAGAGTCCATTTCAGGTTGTTTATGGCATGTAGTCAAGGGGAATTTCTAAACTGAGAGATTTAGGATAGACTGCTACTAGGAGCGCTAGTGCAGAGGAATTCACTGAGGCGATGAAGGAACTTCATAGCCAGGTGAAGGAGCGGTTGCAGAATTCAAGTCAGGAATACAAGCGCAGAGCAGATCAACATCGGAGACAACTTCAGTTCGAGGTTGGTGATCTGGTTCTGGCACATTTTAGGAAAGAAAGGTTCCTGAGAGGAGCATAAAATAAGCTGAAGATGAAGAAAATCGGGCCATGCAAAGTCTTGAGAAAATTTGGGGACAATGCTTATGAGATTGAACTACCCGATGGGATCCGAATTTCTCCGATATTCAATGTCTCAGATTTGTACCCATACAGAGCTGGAGAAGCAGAGACTAGAGATGAGAAGCCAACAATCCAGTGGATGAAGAAAATGCTAGTTGCAGAGAAGCCACAGATGGAATGCATACTGGACAAGAGAGTGAGTAAGAGGACCAGGCGAAAACAATATTTTGAGTATCTGGTCAAGTGGAAGAACCGTCCAGTTGAAGATGCCAGCTGAGAGACTGAAGCTGAGATACAAAAGAATGGACAAACCATGCAGGAGCTCATGGACAGGAGCCCATGAAAGTTTTCAAGTGAGGGAGTATGATGCAGGAGCATCGCCAACACATCAAGTGAGCTAGCGCGAAAGCGGAGGACAGCTGGACAAGCCAGCACAAATTTTGAAAACACTTTGGAATTGTTGTGCAAATCTTAAATGAGCCATTAAGATGAGGTGCACTTGTATATTTTAAATGGACCTTGAGCGGATAGCTCTCGTCCTTAGTAGGTAGACGACATTTAAAATAGTTAATGTAAAGTAGATAGAATTTAATTCTAGACTAGACAGTTGTAGAGCGTAAGAGGGAAACAGGATATAGACACCCTCATTGTGCATTGTAACATTATTCAGAAGCATTTGGAGCAAGAAGAAGCAGAGAGATGTGTAAAAACACCCATGTACAGACATTTGAATTAATAGAAATCTTTGATTCAAATTCATGGTTTGTGTTGTTCTCTATGTATTGGTGTTGAATGATAGCCTCATGAACATTTGCTTCCTGTTATACATTTGCTTTTATATGATGTGTATGTGATTTCATGTATGAATTGAAGTCTGAGAGGGAGATGGAATGAGTTTCAATTGTTTCTCTATTTGAGCTAGAGAATTCCTGCAAGGAGTGCAGTTGAAGTGTCTGCAAGGAGTGCGTTGACAGAGGGTTCAGATAGAGATAGTTTTTGTTCTCATTCATCTAGAAGTGCAGTTGGGCACAGGAGCTGTGCAAGGAGTGCGTAGGCTGGGTAAAAGTCTCAGGGTTGTGAACCTGAGTGAATCATTTGACAGATTGTTGCTGCAGGTGTGCGCAGAATCAAGTGACTTCAACACTTCGACGTTGTTGAAGGTTTTCCGCAAGGAATGCGTGCAAGAGTTTTCTTGAAGGGCTTGAGGTCGTGGGGAAAAGCTCAGCAGGGATAGGACCTTCGAATTTGTTGAAGGACAGCGTAGAAAAGTTGTGCCTTGAAGGTTGGCAAGAAGCGTCGCAAGTTTGCACGCAGGTGGATAAGTTGTATGGAAGAAAACTTAGTCATTTCGTGGATTACATAAGGAAGAACGAACGGTCAATATCTTCCAGGGAAAATCAGTGAATCACCATGAGTCGTTGGATCTCGCAGGGGTGCAGGGGGATACTACAGATATTCCCATAGTGTTTAAATCTCAGAAGGGGCAGAGTCGTTGATCCAAGCCAGCCAGGGGTGTTGGATTATTCGTGAAATCGCCTATCAAGATTTCGTAAGAAAGGAATAAAAGATTTGGTAATGGGAGTCGCAAAATCGCGATACGCGATATCTCGACGACTACAATTACAGTGTGGGGCCACAGGAGTTAGTGGTGGATAGGTAGCAAACTGTATCGGGGTTCGAGAAAATTAAAGTCCCGAAACATTGGACATCAGGATTCACGATCCCACGAAGTCCGAAATCCTGAGAAGGTGACGGGACCATTGAAAATTCAAAGCAATGAGCTCATCGGAGTTTTGGCATATCGGGACTCGGAAGTCGGAGAACCGAGTTGCTAGACACCGTGAGTGCCAAGATCCCGATAGAGAAAGTCCCAACTAAGGAAAAGAAGGGTCAGTGTTGACTCATATCGGGTCTCGGAGATTCGAGAGTCCTATGGTTGATCACTGACCTTGCAAGGTTGTGAAGTCCGATTCCCCGATAAGTAAAGAAAGGGGGAGTCACGCAAAGAGATCTGTGGGTGCAGATTTCCTGATAGGGAAATAGAAGGACCGATTAGTGTTCTTCGGGCCAAGTAAAGAGAAGATCCTGTGAGCAGGTGTGCCTGCGGGTGCGACACTACGTCAGGTTGCCTCAGCCAGTCTTTACAGGTCGGCCCTGAAAGAGGGATATAATTACTATAAATACATGATCTATGCATATTTATAGTGAGACAAAGTAAGAGATAAAGTACGAGGTATATAGAAGTGATATGAGGTGTGCTTAAGGATTTGGGGTGTATTTTTGGGATGGAAGAGTGCAAGAGATGTTTGAAGAATTTTCTTGGGATTTTCTTGTTCCTAAGGTGCACTATGAGACTGATACAGGGGATCAAATTTTTCTCAAAAATCAAAGTTCTCGTAATCACTTCAAAATGGACATGTGTATAGGCCTCATCATTATGAACCCAACACAACTTGAATGGGCTCAAAAGGACGTCGTATGAGAAAGATATCGCGTTCTGTTTGTTTTCCCAAACAAGTAAAATTTTGTAGACTATGCGGTCCGTATAGTCCATACAGTGTTGATGTGGAAGATGACCATATAGTCCATATGACTGTATAATGATGTGGCAGAGTGTTGAGTTGGCATGATGATAGGGAAGTTTTTGGAAGATGTGGGAGAATCATATTTTGACATGTGTCATTGTTATGGGAGAATGTAATGGTGCCACGTGGCCCATTCATGGGCTGCCTTGTGACACCCCTCTAGTGGTTGGATGTGGTAAAAACATTTAATGACTACATAGGAGTCAAACTCATGACATCCAAGCGTGGGGGAGAGATTTGGTAGGTTCAGGCTACCTGCCCTCCCACAATAGTTCTTACACCATAATGTTTAAATTATTTAATTGAATTGAATCAAAATTTTGATTGGAGGATTAAAGGGTTGGAACTAGGCCCCAACCCATGGTACTTTTGCATGCACATGACCATAAACCTTTGGCACATTTTTGGAAGCAGGCCAAGGTGGAAATAAAGGTGATTTTGGGAAAGAAGGCATGCACGAGGAAAGTGACAGCTGGAAGGAAAATCAGCACACGCGCATGCATGGAACACCTAACGACTATAGGGTTAGGGTTTTTGTAATGTATTGTAATGGATGAAGAGCTAGAAGTATATAAATAGAGATACCTAGGTCTCAAAGAGAGAGACGAGTCATATTTTATAGAGATAATTGTTGTAGCAAATCGATATGTAACATCTTGTTGTATGACCTAATTTTGTAAGCGATTGAGCTAGAGAGGACAGAGGAGGGTAGATCTTGAGGGTTAGATCGAATGTTGAGGAGCCTAGTGCGATCTAGTCTGCCTCATATAGATCTTACCCAACTGAGAAGAGTTGTAAGTGCATGGCATTGTAGTGATCGAACGACTATAACAAAAGAGATGAGAGCGAAATCTTTGTCGACATATCCCAAGGGGGGGTGAACCACAATAATATCTATGTTATGTGATTGAATACATGTTTGTCTTTATTGTCTTTCAGTAGCTATTGCTAAGATAAATGAACGAGTCATTATATTTCTTGCATAAATTGTAATAACAATGTATTGTGTTAATAAGTTAAAGTAGTACTCTCATTACACAGTTATCAGATCTCTCACTCAATCATAGGCTACAAACACGAGTCTTGCAACCACCCATTAAGACTATCTCGGGTGAGATGACACAGTGCACCCTATGTGTTGTGTTTCTTTCTGGTTTACCAGGAGGGTCAATAGTTTTAGAGGATTTGTTGGAAACATGAACATACATGAACCTTGGGTCACTCAATACGAACTCAGATAGGATATAAGAAAGCCAAAAAATGGTTCTGTTGCCATTGGTAGGAACATAAGAGGATTGAGTAGATGAGATATGTTGAAGATATGTTAAAAGATACGTAAGAGAAATAAAAAAAGCAATGAACCACTAGAAGGGGATGATGATAACATGGAATACCAAAAAAGCATAGATTGAAAGTTGTCTAAGGACAAAATATCTAGAGTTTTAACAAAAAGATAACAGAAACCCTAGAATAACACCTCGTAAATATCTTGAGAAATACGTCTTTACTGATTTGCATGAAGTTGTTTTCTGTGATTTTCCACACTTATTGCAGGAGTGGATACTAAGGTTGAAGGATAACCATGCAATGAATCAGATTTGACAGCTAGAGTGGACCCTCATATAGATCGAGTAGTTACAGCAAGTGAACAACAAATTCACCCATGCAGTCGATTTTTGGCTCGATAGTATTATGGCAGGATTTATAACACAGTTTGCAGTATATACATCGAAGTTGTACAAAGAAGTAGAACAATAGTTCCTACAAGGACATCGAAGAAGGTACATTAGATCGTTGTATACTTATATCAAGATATTGTTATACAACAAAGGTGTAATGGCAATCGATTCAGACAACTAAACTTCCCTGTGTGCATGGGGGAAGGGGGGAACCATTGGACCCGATCATGATGGATGATGACCGGATCAAGTGGATCCTGGCGACAAATGGAAAGATGCATAGTGGAGTACCCTACCAATACAATCTGAATACCAAGAAGATAGCCGTAGCTGTGAGGGAAGTCTTGGAAAGCGATGAGGAAGAGGTAGAGGATCTTTGGGTTGTGGAGCATATTGAGGAAATCACACGTGCAACATATGAGAGGAAGACAAGAGGTCCAAGAACATGAAGAGAAGGAATCAATCCTATGCATATTAATGTTAGTGTGGAACCCACAAACCCATGTGCGACTAATACACCAAAGAGAACACCACCATTCAGACAACCTAAGTTTAGAATAAGTCAGACAACAGGGATTACATTGACATAAGGAGCAACAACTGGAGGAGCCAGTTCAGGTAGCACTAGTCAAGTACACCATGCGAAGGTAGTAGTTCAACGTTCATAATGGCAGGACATGATCCCACCATTAGGTTACCAAAATTCAAAGGAGAAGCAGCAGAAGACCCTGAGAAACACTTGTTCATTTGTGCAAAGATCTGGGAAGCAAAACAAATCACGAATGAAGATACCAAACTGGCGCAATTAGCTATTATGATAAGATACTGCACACTAGACTGGTACATGAGTCTAGATGAAAACAGTGCACCTGGGATGACAAGGACACTGATAGACATTAATAAGTTACTGATTAATGAGTTCTAGAAGATGAGCTAAGAGGATCAATACATGAATGAGATGATAGAAATCTGACAGAAACCAGGAGAATCTATTTGGAAAATTGACCAACGATTAAGCGTTTAAAAGGGAAGTTGAAATTGTTGGTTTTGCAGCCTGATTATCTTCCTGATTCAGAGGTCATTGCTTTCAGCCGTGTTTATACCCCATGAAGTATTTACACCCTAGAAGTATGTACACTCTTCCACGCAGGGGAGTGCAGAGGGGGGGTACCCCCTCTGTGGGGTCCGGGGGGCCTATCCCCCCGGCTGGGGGGTCTGGGGGCAAGCGGCCCCCCAGCGGGGGTTCGGGTGCAGTGTCCCCCGAAGCAAAAATTGCCTTGTAAAAGTATATTGTAATTTCATTCAAAATCTGGACCGTTCATTATAAGGTCGCAGATCTAACGGTAGAGATTATGTTAGGATTTTTTTCCCTAGAAGACAACCCTCTTTTATGAGGGAAATGTATTGCAGCTATGATTGATGGTGAATATTGTATTCTGAGAGAGGAGACTGTGAGAGAAAGAAGAGGAAGTTACAACGGGTTTTGTTGTAGGTTGTATCCCTTCATTTGCTGGATAATAATAAAGGAAGGACCTGGCAATTTCTCTGGTGGACGTAGCCCACACTGGGTGAACCATGTAAATCTGTGTCTCACTTGTATTGTGTGTCTTCTGTGTTTTATTTCTGCATTTGTTTTATTTTATTGCTCCGCGGTCCTGTTTTTCTAACAACTGGTATCAGAGCGTAAGGTAACTCGCAGGAAAAAAGGGTTCCTGGTTCGAGTGGGAGCAATGTCAGAAGATGGAAAGTTTAGGGTCGAGAAATTTAACGGCCAAAACTACCAGTTATGGAAGATGCAGAT
>ML777165.1:574696-617496 GCA_009831015.1 Picea engelmannii
TGTTATTGAGCTTAAGCAATTATGCTTATTTTAAACTCTTTGCAGAGCACTGAATGACAATCACAATAATGCAGGGAAGTAAGAAATATAACATTCAGCATCATTCACACATATGAAATATACAAAGACAAATATTTCCTGAGGAAACCCATAAAGGGTAAAAACCTCTTCTTCTTTATATGATAAGTAATATTTACATTCTGTACATTATCATACTTATGAGAACCAACTCATAATGAGGCTACAACCTCTGTTTTTCAAGCTGCAACTTGCTGAGAGCACCAACTCTTTGTTTTCTCTAGCACCTACTAGAAGGAAGCACCAACTCCCTGGTTTCTCTAGCACCCACTAGAAGGAAGTAACAAATCCCTAAGTGTTCCAACACCAATTGGATGGAAGCACCAACTTCTATTCACACATGCACCAACCTGTATAACAGAGAACAATAGTTCTCCCTTGCACCACCCTGCCACCCTGGTTTCTCTGGCTGCAACTAGATGGAAGATAGAACTCCTTGTGTTCAAGCACCCACCTGAACCTCTGAGGACAACAGTCCTCCCTAGCACCTCCCTACCACCCTGAAATATAAATCTTTGCTACTGAAACTTATTACAGTGATATAATGTTCATCAATGGCTTACGAGTCTCATCACTGTTCTGCTACACTTCTCTGCTCTCCTGTATCAGTGTCTCTCTGCCTACATCTTCTTGTGGTTTTTGATCTTCTACTCTTCTCTACAAGTGCACCTCGGCCTTCTTTTACTGTCTCAGATATGCATCTCTGTTCTTTGCTTCTAATGTGCTTTATGCTCTACGTCTTATTTTGATTCTCTAAATTACGCCTCTTCTGTGTATTTCAGCTCCTGGCCACAACATCCATTTCCTCGTGTGTGATTCCTCTCTATAGTAGCACTCATCTCTTCTTTGTTATGCATTCTTATAGTCTCTGTGCACCTTGTGCATACCATATGCGTAATGCTTCTGCATGGTCTTCATGTCAAGTTCACTTCCTGATCATCATTGCAACTCTTTAGCTTCTCTGGCTGTTAAACCCACGTGTCCATCATCACTGGGTGTTATGTTGAGATTCCTTATCCTGTCTACCAGTCGAGACTCTTTGTCTTCTCTATCATAGTCGAGCTCATCATCTCTATTGCAGTTACGGGCTTAAACATTCTTCCATCTGTCAATCGCCTCTTTGACAATCTTCATTCCACTGGAAGATGCCTTGAGACTCTTCATCTTCTCTGGCGATCACCCTGAAGTCTCTTCTAGTCCTCTGGCAGAAGAAATTAGTCGTTTCTAGCAATTACATTGTGAACCTCCAAAAACCGTATCAACAATTGAATCACCACTAATCGATTAACTGCGAAGAGCAATAGTAGCCCTTCGATCATATTCCTGATTAACCAGCACCATTGGATTATAAATGATGGGTCTTGTGCTTATTTTTCCATTTTTCAATTCAACATTTTGACATTTTGGCATTCCTGTGGTGAAGAGTTATCTTGACGCTTGACTCCTCCAACTCCCGGTATCCGAAACTCCACTTGATGTGCCTATTTCAAGATTTTCGGAATTTCTCATTTTTTCACTTTGGGACTACTGTGATGAAGAGTCTCGACTCTTGACTCCTCTAACTCCCAGTATCCAAAACTCTGGTTGATGTGCCTGTTTTGGGATTTTTGGCATTTCGCATTTCGGCACTTCAGGACTCTTGTGATGAAGAGTCTTGACTCTTGACTCCTCCAACTCCCGGTATCCGAAACTCCGGTTGATGTGCCTGTTTCAGGATTTCGACTTTTTTCATTTCGGCACTTTGGGACTCCTGTGATGAAGAGTCTCGACTATTGACTCCTCCAACTCCTGGTATCTGAAACTCTGGTTGATGTGATTGTTTCAATATTTCAGGGTTTCTCATTTCGCAAGTTCCTATCGTGAGTTGCTTCCTTAAATCCTCCAGCTCCTAATATCTGAAACTCTGAAATGGAGTCTTTGTTTCTGATACCCGAAATGGAATTTATCTTCTGATCTTGCCATGTGATCACTGTTGTGTTGTTGGTCGTGATCTTTGCCATCAATGACAAACAGACATACTCTGCACTCTGCGTGCACCTCTGCACTATCTCTTCTGGTTTTCACGAGCTTTCTCTACTGCATCTTCCCAAAATACTTCTGGTGCCCACCTGGCACATTATACCTATACTCAAGCCATCATCGCTACTGTACTTGCCTTCAATGACAAGCATACATTGCCTGTAAAACAAGCCAACAAAGAGCAACAATAGAATCAACACACATTCAAAGAATTGTTGTCATGTTACCATGTGCAGAAGGAAGCACCAGATGAAGATGATCCACGTGATATTCAGATCGAGGAAGCAGAAGGAAAAAGAGAAGTGGAAGGTCCACCTATAGAATCAAAAGTTATTTCCGCGCCAATCAAGGTAAAGAATGTTAATATTGGGACAGTTGAGAAACCCAAAATGGCCAGCATTGGAGACTACTAGGATGAACAAATAGTAGAAAGCATAAGAGAGTTACTGTGTGAGTACAACGACCTTTTTCCCACAACATTTACAGAGATGAAGGGTATAGAAGGAGAGCTAGGAGAAATGAAGATACCACTCAAAGCTGAAGAAAGACTGATCAGACAATGACCATACAGATTGAACCCAATATATAAGCAGAAAGTCAAAGATGATATTGATAGGATGCTCAAAGTCAGAATCATAGAATCAGTCGAAGAATCAGAATGGATAATCTCGATGGTAGTTCAGGACAAAAAAAAAAGGAGGGATACGGATATGTGTCGACTTGCGGAAGTTGAACGATGCATTCCTACATGACTCATTCCCTACACCTTTCAGACATGAAGTGTTGAAGAACATAGGAGGACATGAAGCTTACTCATTCACTGATGGATTCTCAGGCTACCATCAGATCGAGATAACACAGGAAGATAGATACAAGACCATTTTTGTGACAGAATGGGGATCCTACCAGTACACAGTCATGTCGTTTGGACTAAAGAATGCACCAACAATATTTTCCAGAGTAGTCATTGTTGTGTTTAAAGAATTCATCCACCAGTTTCTATAAGTATATTTGGATGATTGGACAGTCTATAGTTTGTTGTAATACCATGTAGAGGTCTTACAAATGATGTTAGAAAGATGTAGGCAGTGCCAGATATCCTTAAACATAAATAAATGCATATTCATAACACTGTTTGGGATACTATTGGGCCATATAGTATGCAAACACATTTTTCTAGTAGCGCCTGCGAAGATTGCAATAGTTGTTAACTTACCACCACCAAAAACAGCTTGTCAGCTAAGAGATACATTGGGACACACAGGATATTATAGAAATTTCATCAAAGGATATGCGCAGATTACCGCGCCAATGGAAAAACCATTAAGAAAAGAAAAGAAAAACCATGAGTGTCAACACGGTCTGGGTATGTTGAAAGAGAATATGGTCACCGCGTCGATACTAGTATTTCCAGACTGGGAGAAGACATTCCATGTCCATGTAGATGCATCATCCATAGCACTTGGAGCTATCTTGGCGCAACCAGGAGTGGGAGACCTGGATCACCCTATAGAATTTGCGAGCATAAAATTATCATAATCAAAATAAAACTATAACACTATAGAGAGGGAAGGCCTAGCTATGGTCTACGCACTACATAAGTTCAGACATTACTTATTGGGAAAACTCTTTAAGATTTTCACAAATCACTCAACCCTGAAATATCTAGTCAACAAACCAGTGTTGGAGGGGAGAATATGTCGATGGTTACTAATGTTTCAAGAATTTGAATTTGAAGTAATAGTCAAGCCAGGAAAACTGAATGCATGACCTGACCACTGTCTAGGGTCACAAATAGAGAAGAACCTACGAATTTAGATGAAAAATTTCTGGACGCATAGTTATTTTCAATCCAGATCACTGATGAATAATTTACAGATATCCTTCAATACTTGAGCATAGGCACCACACCGCAAGAATACAACACTGCCCAGAAGAAAAACCTAGTAGTATGGGATGCAGATTATCAATTGATCACAGGACACTTATACAAAATGGGCATAGATATCATCTTGCAAGATATGTGTTAGAACATGAAAGACCAAGATTTTTAATAGAATTCCATGAGGGAATAGCAAGAGGACATTGCACGGGAAAAGATACCATGCAGAAGGTGTTGCACGCAGGACTATGGTGGTTAACCATTCATAGATACTCAAAGGAGTACTACCAGAGATGTGACATCTTCAAAGGGTTGGTAAACCCAATAGAAGGGACAATATGCCACTACGACCATAGGTAACATTGCAGGCATTCGATAAATGGGCAATAGACTTTGTGGGACCAGTCAAACCACCATAAAAAAGAATATGAGAAAGGTACATCATCACAACGATGTATTACCTAACAAGATGGGAGGAAGCAACACCAGTGAAGGATTGCAACACATAAATAGTAGCACACTTTTTATTTGAACAAGTAATCACTAGATTTCGATGCCCAAGAATTTTGATGAGCTACCAAGGAACGCACTTCATTAACATCATTATTAATGCCATGACCGAAGAGTTTGAAGTCCATCATTAGAAGAGCACACCATATCACCCATAGGCAAATGGCACAGTAGAAGCATTTAACAAAATCTTGGAGAATGCACTGACAAAGATATGTAATGTCAACGAGGATGATTGGGACCTCAAAATACCAGTAGTATTGTGGGCCTATAGGACTATGTGCAAGAACCTGATAAGGAACATTCCATTTAAACTAGTATATGGCCAAGAAGTAGTGGTTCCATTAGAATTTATGGTACCTAGTCTGTGTGTAGCTGCAATTACACACATGACAAAAAAAGGCACAGTAGAGGAGAGAATAAACCAGTTGATGACCATGGAGGAAGATAATATCTTAGTAGGGTTCCACCAACAAGTCCAGAAAGAAAGGGAGAAAGCTTTGTATGACATACACATCAAGAAGAAAATTTTTAAGGAGGGAGATTTAGTATTGATGTATGATAGAAAATCGTTTCAGCACCCAAGAACTCTCTGAATGCATTGGTTAGGACCATATGAAGTAAAAAATGTCATAGATGGAGGAGTTGTACAATTGAAAGACTTATCAGGCACATAACTCAGGGGAAATATCAACAGAAGCTGACTAAAACTATGCAAGAACAGTCAACCACCCACAACTGGAAGAGCCATCGTGCAGTAAAAAAGAAAAAACATAATTTTAAACAGTACCAACAGAGGCACAGTGCGCCAAAAGAAGAAGGAGCATGCACACTTAGGAATACAAACTCATTGAGGACAAGGCCAACAACCAGCTCATGATGGAAACAAGCGGAAAAAGCAAAGACGACAACAATAGTATGAAACGATGGAGTTATGCGAAATTGAATGATGGAAAGGACCAATGGGACATTGCATTAATCGTGCCAACTGGAGATGTAAAGGAAGAGTAATGACAAGTACGAAGGAATCGAGGGTGCATTGAACCCATAATTAAGGTAGTGTCTTTGACAAGCTTCATGTGATGCCCTTACAATGCTTGGACGCGGGAACAAAGAGTATATTTGTGAAAAGAGAACAAACAAAGAGCGATAGAGGCTAAAAAGCACATAGTAGAGTTCACAAAGGGCACAGAGAAAATTTAAGACCAACAAATGTTTGACACTCACCACCATGGCACCACCAAAGCAAGCAGAAGCAAGCCATAATGTCATACAACCCAGAGTTAGAACCAGGGCATGGGTACAATTGCAAGAAGGTGAACAAAAACCATCGGAGTTCATTAATGTTGACGAAATCCCATCACCAGATACAACACCGATGAACCCCACGCCCATGGTGGAAGAAAACCAACAACCAATACTAGAGGGAATGAATGTAGATATGCCAGCAGAGGAACATGAGAAACAAAACCGGGACGCAGAAACCCTGAAGGAGGCACAAACATAGAACATTGAAGTACCTTCGAGAGTCAATGGAACGACGACAAAGCAAAAAGTAGCAGTCGAGCCAGATGAATTTCAAACAACCATTTCAGATCACCCACCGGAAGGAACAATAGAGGATGTCACAGGTTGGCCATAATGGTATTCTTAAGTACAAATGATGGTCATTGGAACCTCGAGACAACCACCACCAAAGAAAGACAAGCAACAGGTCCCTACATCACCTCGCAAGAAACCCATCACAACCCTCATTTCTCCACGCATACCAGATCGGGTACAGGTGAACCCATACTTGTTGGGTCATATCAAGAAGCTCAAATACTCATACCAAGATGTAGCATACATAGATACATTCCTAGAATTCGCAAAGAAAGTATACTTACAAACTGTGGGAGTGAAAGCGGTGGGGGAACCGATTGATCAACCACTCTAATGGGCAATAAGATTAGAGAAAACATGGATTTTGGGTTTGCTAGATCTACCATACTTTGTAAGAGGACAGTACACAAATGGTTGTGTCAAACAACTGATGGAAGTCACACATGGTAGAGACATATGGTTGGACGAGCTCGTCTCAATAGATGTAGAGCTTATTATGCACATCACAAGGTTTCCATCCTAGGTCATGGATCCCATGCAATTTCTCGACGATAAGACAAAGAAGAAATCACTTACAGAGGAGATGAAGAAGAGATACAGTACTAACAAGGGGACACAAGGAATCATAATCAAGAGGATCAATGATGCCGCAACACAAACGGCCAAAATACTGGCCTGCAAACTGCTGAGAAAGTGTCGTAGGGAGGTAGTTTCGGCTGGGGTCATCGCAGTTACAGCTCAGTGTGCCAAGGGCACATCAATTAGCTAGGCACCCGACCTATTGAATTTGTTTCTGGATGACTACAAGGATGCGTAGGATCTAGGAACAAAATTCCACTACTCATGGCTACTCATGTTGATAACTATCATGGGATGGAAGAAACCGAGTTACACATTCTTCGGCACTAGACCCAAGGAAAATTGTGGAGCGAGGTATCTATCACTCGGCATCGTGCTAGATTCTAAGCACAAGAAAATGAACACAATTGTATTTGAAGGATACCTTCGAGAACTGCAGGAGGCCATCTCCAACATGTGGAGAATAATGTCATAGGTTGTCGCACAGTATCGGACATCGCCCACTTCAAAGCCACACAACATGTGCTATGGATACAGGCACGGAAGGAACCCAATAAGAAGTGGCTACAAATGAACTACTGTATCATGGAGGGAAACATCAAAATGGCTATCAAATATTTGGAGGACGACTGGAAGATTCCATCCCTTACCTAAGAAATACCTACAAAGAAAACATAAGAGGAGGTTGGGAAATAAGAAACACGACCTTAAGAAGTCCCAGTACCCAAGAAATGAAGGACGGGCTAGACAAAGACAAAGCATAAAAATGAAAGGACAACTAAGACAGGGACCCAGAAGGGAAAAATAATACTACGTAGCCGGCTCAAGTGGAGAAGAAATCGGCTGGGACAACATAGGGGACAACACCAAGTCCCAATCCACAAGAACCAGGCTTGAATAAGAGGCCAACCACTTAGACGGGGGGAGCACACAAGAAAATGAAGGCACAAATAATACCTCCATAATACACAATCACAGAGGATAATACTGAGATGGTAGACTGAATGGTTTAGGATTCTATAGCCGAGGATTTTGATAATGTTGCACACCACAAGGATAGGATTCAGGAGGAGCTAGCAGACATGCGACAGTTCCTCAAGAATATCAGGGAAGCGCAGACAATAGGAAACAACATGGGAACGGGGCCATCAACACCACATGAATTAGAAAGACCAAAAGAAGGCGAGTGTGATACAGTCCACACAATACCGTAGCCAAGTGCAACATTCCACATTACACCCAGTATGTTGCGCATGGACGATATTGCGGGGAAGACACCCTTCAAGAACTTATCCCAAATCCAAATGGTATTTCCATGGATAACATCCAAGGATCTACACAAATTGTAGGTTAGAGTTTCCCAAGAGGTACAGTCTCATGCACACACAGACTTAGCCGAATTGCAACAGGCATCAAAGAAGAGGGACGCGCTGGAAATAATATGTGAGTAGGTTAAGTTCTAGACCCAAGAGGAAAGGGAGAGCACAAATGGATTGGAGAAGAAAGTGGCGGGATCTTATGAAAATATTCCAACAACCATGCAGAGGGACATACTCACAACAGTAGAAAAGATTGATCTGATTGCACAAGAAATCGATCAATATCAAAAGGATATCGAGAATCTCCACAAACAACTTACACCTACCACTCCACCAGAAGTAAGGGAGCAAAGGAGGAAGGAGGAAACAGAGTAGATGTGATGCAGGAGCATCTCTCCACCTCAGTGAAAGTGCCAGCACACAAACACACTATGGATAAAGGGAGAGGCATTAAACCTCCCATTTTTAAATTTGAAATAATCCTATACGGATTTTTGTGCTATAAGGTTGTAAATGTCGGGCCATGCATTTGTACAGGTAGTGGTTGGATTTCCTTAAAGGGTTTCTTGTAGTAGGCCCAGATCGTAGTTAGGTTTGGGTAAACATTTATGAAACTTCAATGTAATAGATGAGGTTAGGTGAGAGAGGATGAGCTTGCAGAGCCCCTCTTTTGTAAGGAGATCTTGTATCAGATTTCAAAGATAGGTAGAGAATGATATAGAGGTCTGGGTAGAGAGACCTTAGGAGGTAGAATAGTTCTGAGAGAGAGCTTGAGAGAACTAGGACTTTATTACAGTCCAAATTTTGTAAACATATGTATAGACACACAGAGATAATAGAAAATTAGTTCTTCCTACATATCGTGTGTTTATGTGTTTATATGTTTTTATGCATTTTCATGATTTGAATGCGTAACTGGTGAAGTATTGCATGAGTTTTAATTGTTTCTCGTCTTTGAGTTTTCGAGTGCAAGGAGTGCACACAGTCCATAAAGAGTGTGTTGAAAAAGGTTTAACCTCAAGGGAAAGATCAATATGGATACCGTTGAACCTTCATCAAAGAAAGTGCAAGGAGTGCACGAGGAGAACTCTTTATTGAGTTCAAAGAGAAGAAGAGTTACTCAGGACCCTGTAGAGATTTTCTAGGTGGGCATTGAACCGGTGCAAGTGTGCACAGAAGAACTCTATGTTGAGTTTAGTAAGAAATAGAGTTACTGAACACTCTGTGCGGAAAATATTTGCAAGGAGTGCATCGAGCAGAAGAACGCCAGGAAGGGGATCGTGGACTCCAGAAGAAGTCATTCCGGGAGAATACAAAAGAGAGTTTTGGGTTTTGAGATCATCAAAGCCTGAACAACCAAAGTGAACAATAGTAGTTGATCTAGGTTGGATAAGTGTCACCAGATCGTGAACTCTGGAAGGATTCACTTCGGAGACTTGTGGATGTTGAGAATTGAAATCGCCGAAGGCCGATGTCCCGGAAATGACGAGAGTCGTCGATGCGGAGGTGGACACACGACGTTATATTGTGAGCTCCGAGAAGTTTGTATTGAGTCTATAAGTTGATATTTGAGATCTCAAAAGTCCGGAGAGCCGAAGTAGCTCGGAGCCATCAGATCACCCGAAGTGAATCTGAGCCATCAGACCAGGCGAGAAGACATGGTGGAAATATGTGAACTCTGGGTAAAGTTCCAGAGTGATTCATAGCCATAAAATTTAGGGGAGACGTAGAATAGATCCATACAATCCGGGTGAAGACCTGAAGTAATCCTAGGCTGTCCGATCTAAGAGGACACGTGGCAGGATTCCATGTATTTGATGAGAATAAAAGGGATTTGAGATTTGAGATTCCTGCAGTCCGGACTCATGGAGGAGACCATGGTCGTAGATTCGAGGGGACAGGTGGCAACAAATATTCTACTCCAATATATTGTCACACAAAGGAGAGTGGAGTTGAGAGTTGAAACTCGCGAAGGTCGAAAAGGCAAAGTCAACAACATTTGTTGATTCAAATGGACTACGTGTCCATAAATCATAGAGATCTATGGAGATGCGTGGAAGGAGGAAAGAAGGGTGAAACAGGGATTGATAATAGTTGTTGATGGTAGGAAGCACCATAGGAGTGGAGATCGATGAAAAAAAGAGATTGCAGGGACAGGACATGCTCGGAAGATAATAATCCTTGAGTGGGCCACAATTTCAACCACTGTTTTGGTGACGAGGTATGTGTCAGCACGAGGAGGATTGCGGGGCAAAAAATGGGTTGGTTTGAAACCACTTTTTCCCACACCTGCAATTGTATAGTTCCATAAGGTCACTTCCCAGGGACATATGAAGGAAGGGGTGAGCAAAGAGGAGCTAGCGCCCATAAATTGATAAGCACCCAGAGCGTGCAGAGACAGAAGGTGCGGGTGTCATAGGACCTGCACAAAAGGAAAACATACATGTGTATAATTGTTCTGGGTTCATTCAGGAACTTGAAGAGTCATTACAACTCAACTATTGGAACGATCCAGAGTCTGGGAGGTCGCAGAACCCTGGAAGGGGAGGGGGGCTACATCAAGCTACAAGAGATATATTAAAAGGTCCACGCAAGAACTGACTTGCTCGAGGAAGAAACACAGTTGTGGACAAAGTTAGAAGAAGATCAACAAGTCCAACATTGGGACAAGGAAGAAGAAAGGATAAGTGCATCTATCCAAGACCTTAAGCAGAGGCATAGGAAAATGGTCATCATGAAGCATGTCAAAGGGGCACAGGATATGAAGAAACTATAGGAAGAACTCACCACTGCACAAACATGGAAAAAGGAGTGTCAGGCTCAAATGGAGCCACTCCAAGAGAGAGTGACAGAAGTCATCGCACATGCAGAGGAATCCAAGACATTGATAGCATAGACCCAGGCATAATGCATTGGATTGGTCAGTGATGAAATTGTTGTCCATATAGTGGACACGCTCAAGGAGAGGACCACCCAGGTGCAAACCCAAGCAGCAAAGCTCAAGGAGAAGTTCTAGGCGATCACCAGGGAGATCGAAGAAGTGCAAAAAGGGTAGGTGGTTCAGGACAAGCCACATGTTAGTGTTGGGGGCCTATTGAAAGCAGGCCAAGGTAGAAAGAAATGAGATTTTGGGAAATAAGGCATGCATGAGGAAAGCAACAACTGGAAGGAAAAGGAGCATGCACACATGCGTGGAAGACCTAAAGATAGTAGGGTTAGGGTTTTTGTAATGTATTGTAATGGCTAAAGAGCCAGAAGTATATAAATAGAGATACCTAGGTCTTAGAGAGAGAGACGAGTCATATTTTATAGAGAGAATTGTTGTAGCGAGTCGATATGTAACATCTTGTTGTATGACCTAATTTTGTAATTTGTTGAGCTAGAGAGGATGAAGGAGGGTAGATATTGAGGTTTAGATTGTAGGTTGAGGATCCTAGTGTGATCTAGTCTGCCTCATATAGATCTTACCCAACTGAGAAGAGTTGTAAGCGTGTGGTGTTGTAGTGATCGAATGACTATAATAAAAGAGTTGAGAGCCAAATCTTTTAGACGTATCCCAAGGGGGGGTGAACCACGGTAATATCTATTTTATGTGATTGAATACATGTATGCCTTTATTGTCTTTTAGTAGCTATTACTAAGATAAATGAATGAGTCATTATATTTCCTACATAAATCGTAATAACATTGTATTGAGTTAATAAGTTATAGTAGAACTCCCATTACACAGTTATCAGATCTCTCACTCAATCCTAGGTTGCAAACACATGAGTCATGAAACCACCCATTAAGACTATCTCGGGTGAGACGACATAGTGAACCTTGTGTGTTGTGTTTCCTTATGGTTTACCAGGAGGGATGATAGTTTTAGAGGATTTGTTGCAAATGCGAACATACATGAACCTTGGGTCACTCAATATGAACTCAAATAGGAAATAAGAAAGCCAACATGTGAGAATAGAGTTTAAGCCTTGATGCATAGACCATATACCATTCGAACAACAATTCCGTTGGCAGGAAATGGACTTGGAACTTGGAATTTTAAAACTTCGGTCCTTTGCATCACACATGTCCACACGGTTTAAAACTTGGCGTGGGTTTGTTAACACTCTGGGTTTAGCCCATGCTTCTTGTAACCTCACAATATGAACACATGATATTACACTTGGCGCATGAAATTTTCACAACAAGGTGTTAGCCCTCGATCACAGGTATTAAACCATATGTCTGCACACCCAAGAGCGAAGTATATAACCATTGGAGCATTCGACTATTAGGTCGTTATCCACATGGGGCCATACGATAGAGTACTCCATCAATATTGGGAGCCAATGAACTAGTGGTCCTACAATTTTGCCCAGTTTGCGAGAACTGTTATGTGTGTTGGGTTTTGGTGCAGGAAAAACACAAAGGTTGATTTAGTTTGCCAGTGGGTGATTTTTGGCGAGCAAGTACAACAAGCTTGAAGGGGAAAACCTCCAGGAGGTGTAACTTCTTCATTTTTTGGCCAAACCAAGTGCCAAAAAAGCCCAGCTAAGGGTTTTTGGATGTTCTGAAGCCATTGGAGCCATCTATTTTGTATTCTTAGCACTGTAAGAGAATTTTTTAAGAATAATTAAAATGAAACAAGGGAAGCTAGACCAGGAGATGTAGACCAAGAGAGGGGTGAACTCCTTTATCATTTGTTGTGTTATGTGTTCATTATTGATGATTTTTATCTGTCTGATATGATTCTCATGTTTAATTAAAACTCATTAATTTTATGTGTTAGTAACTTGATCCAATTACCCAAACACATATCATTTACACACTTTCAGATTAAACACATAAGTCTTCTTTATTTTAAAGATCTATTGGAAACATATTGATTCCATTTTCAGATCAGTTTGTATCAAATCATAGGTTTTTGAAGGCTTGATTGTTTGCAAGTTGTTTTTGGTTTTTTTGATGCTTACAAGGTTGAAGCTCACAAGAGGAGAATGTCAACTTGTAGAGCCAAGTTCTCAAATGTCAAGAAGGAGAATTATCAAATCACCTCAAGTTTCAAGGACATATTAACCAAGTATGGCTCATGAGAACATCCATAGAACTCTTCCTTCAGAGGAGGAAAACTTCAAGAAATATTTTTATGACATGACTGAGATGGTCAAAGTTTTGTTTGATGAAAGGAATGCAAGATTGCAAGGTGAAAGCTCCAACCCTCCTAAGGGTAATGGAGACAGTAGTGATAAAAATCCAAAGGGAAATGAAGGGAGTGGTGATTCTCAACCTCCTTCACCTCCATCTTCCACCTCTTCCACCATTTCACAACCACCTTCAAATTCCCCAAAATATAATGGTAAAACTCATTTACAAACCCCTTTAATAAATCTTGATATTAAGTTTGAATTGCCTATGTACAATGGAGAGGTTAATGCTGAGAAATTAGATAACTTGATTCGTCAGATTGAAGTGTATTGTAGGATACAAAGAATCACAAATGATGGAACTAAGATTCAACTTGCTTCTTTAAGATTGGACATTGCAACACTCATTTGGTGGGAAGCCAAGACTCAAGAGGACATGAAGAAACATGGTAAATTTTTATCCTCTTTGAATGATTTTATTGTTGCAATTAAAAGGAAATTTTATCCATTAGCATACATGAAGAAAGCTATTATGGATTGGCAAAACTTTAGGCTAGCTAAAGGGAAAGATGTGCAAAGTTTCACTCAAGAATTTAGGAGAAGAGCTTTGGTTTTGGGTGTAGATTTGTCTTCACAAGATACTTTTCTCAAATACATTGGAGCATTGCATAACTACTTGAGGCATACAATACTTATGTTTAACCCTTCAAATATAGATGAAGTATGTGTGTAGGCTACTCATTTAGAGGCAAGAGGAAGGAATGAACCTAAAGAGGGAAGCAAGAAGTTTTTTAATGGAGACAAGGGAAAGAGGAAGTTTGAAGGAAATGGAAAGAAAAATGCTTCAGTAAAGAAAGAGAGAGAGAAACTCTCATGTAAAAATTGTTCAAAGGATGGCCATGATGAAGACCATTGTTGGAAAATTCATCCTGAAAAGAGACCCAAAAATTTCAACAACAAAGAGACACCAAACATCGCTGCAAATGTACAACAATATTTCGGATCTGATTCAGAAGATGAAAGAAAGATCACAGTGTTCAAGGTAAGAATACTATTGCAAGTACTAGTTCTTCAAATTCTGCCATCAATGAAACTCAACATGAAAAATAAAGGATAGAGCTTTTCCACATAAGGGTAATTTCAAAACATACCAGGATAGACTCTTTTTGATACGGGATCACAAGCAAACCTTATTTTTTAATACATTGTCAAGAAACTATATTTGGAAACTACTCCTCATCCTAAACCATACCCTCTAGGTTGGATATGTGACAATGCTAAATTGCATGTGAAAAGAAAGTGTAAACTCAGATTTTCCATCACTGCAAACTATATAGATGAGGTAGAGCTTGATGTCATTCCATTGGATATTTGTGGTATTGTGTTTGGAAGCCCATACTTATATGATAGGAGATCCATTTTTCATCATCATGAGAACAACTATCATTTGTTTAAAAATGGATTTGAGTACATTGTTAGAGCACATACAAAGAAGATGAATTTGTCACTTACAAATGTTGGACAAATGAAAAGACTAGTCAATGATAGTAAGAACCTTGTACTTTTGATGACTAAACCCAAAGACAATGATGAAGAACAAGTTCTCAAAGGATGTGATACAAAGTTATAATCTGATTTTCATGAGGTTTTTAACGAAAATGTTGAGATTTTTCAGGATCCAAGGGGATTGCCTCCTAAAAGGGGTGTCCAACAAGAGATTCTATTGCAGAAAGGAGGTCCTCTTCCAAACATTGACATGTGAAGGATGTCAGACATGGAGAATGTTGAAATCAGAAAACAAGCCAAAGATTTTCTTGACAAAGGGGTCATCAAACCAAGCACTTTTCCATGTAGGTCGCCAATTGGTTTGGTACCAAAGAAAGATTGTATATGGAGAATATGGGCAGATTTCATAGCCTTGAACAAGACTGCAGAGATGATTGTTTAAGGAGACATATGGAAGAAATATTTGAGATCAAAGAAAGCTCCATTGCATGCCTTGAAAAGTTATGTTTTTCACTTGGTGATAAGGTATAAGAAAGACTTTTATGACAAAGTTGTTGATATGCTTACTAGGCCTATTGTTAGTGTTTTAGTTATTTTCAAGCATAATCTTATCTTGCATGAGAGCTATTAGGAACAAAATGCTATATATGTTTATTTCAAATATTTTTATGCAACTTTATGTCATTCTAACCAAGTTGTCGAATTGGATTCGTATGTGCATGGTAAACTTTTGTATCTTGGCAAGCTATGTTTTTCACAGAGTGAAAGAGTCAACATGATAAGGGAATCACATTCTTCTCTTGTTGTTGGCCATTTTGGTATGGGAAATATGGTGGATAGATTGCAAAGAAAGCATCCTAAGTTTTGGGATGAGCATCTACACTACTTTCAGCCTGCTTATAACTAGGCCAAGAAGTTCATTGAACCAGTTCAGTTTGTGTAGAAAACCATTCAAGAATAGTTGAGAAAGAGCCAAGCCAAGTACACAACAAGGCATGACAAGTTTCGTATTGGTATCAAAGGCACCAATCCAAGCAAGGATAGATGTATTGAGGTTGGAAAGGTGAGGGAAATGTACCCTCATATTCAGATAGACTGAAAGTAGTCTTTTGGAGGTCCAAAAGCTTCCCAATGGGGAGGGGTGATCCAGGGGATCAAATTTTTCTCAAAAATCAAATGCCCAGAATCACTTCAAAACAAAAATGTGATTAGGTCTCGTCATTAAGAACCCAACACAACTTTCACGGGATCAAACAAACATTGTATGAGAAACATATCGCATTTTGTTTGTTTTTCCAAACACGCAAAATTTTGTTGACTATGTAGTCCTTACAATCTGTACAATGCTAACGTGACAGATGACCATATAGTGGTGTGGCAGAGTGTTGAGTTGGCATGCTGATAGAGCAGGTGTTGAAATACATGGGTGAATCATATTTTGACATGTGTCATTGTTGTGGGTGAATGTAATGGTTCCACGTGGCCCAATCATGGGCTGCCATGTGGTACCCCTCCAGTGGTTGGTTGTGGTAAGTTTTTTTAATGACTCCATAGGAGTCGAACCCGCGACCTCCAGGCATGGGGGAGAGCTTTGGCAGGGCTGGGGTACCAGGCCACCCATGGTGGTTCTTACACCATAATGTTTAAATTATTTAATTAAATTGAATCAAAATTTTGGTTGGCGGATTAAAGGGCCTGAGCTAGGCCCCAACTCGTGGCCCTTTTGCATTCACACAACCATAAACCTTTGGCACAAAACCAGAGTTTAAGCCCTGATGCATAGACCATATAACATTCGACCAACAATTCCGTTGGCAGGAAACTGACTTGGCACTTGGAGTTTTAAAACACCGGTCCTTTGCACCACACATGTCCACACGGTTTAAAAATTGGCATGGGTTTGTTAACACTCCAGTTTTATCCCACGGTTCTGGTAACCTCACCATATGACCACACGATATTACACTTGGTCCGTGGAATTTTCACAACAAGGTGTTAACCCCTGCTCATAGGTATTAAACCATATGACCGCAAACCCAAGAGTGGAGGAGATAACCGTTGGAGCACACGACTATTAGGTCGTTGGCTACATGGGGCCATACGAACGAGTTATGTTCCGAGATTGGGGACCAGCACACTAACAGTCCTACAATTTCACCCAGTTTGCAGGAACCATTGCATGTGTTGGGTTTTGGTATGGGAAACACACAGAGGTCGAGTTAGTCTGTCAATGGGTGTGTTTTGGTGAGCAGGTACAACAAGCTTAAAGGGGAAAACTTGCAGGAGGTGTAACTTCTTCATTTTTTTGCCAAACCAAGTGCCGAAAAATCTTAGTTAGGGGTTTTTGGACGTTATGAATCCATTGGAGCCATTTATTTTGTATTCTGAGAAATGTAAGAGAAATTTTTAATCATAATGAAAATGATCCAAGGGAAGCTGGACCAGGAGATGTAGCCCAAGAGAAGGGTGAACTTCTTTATCATTTGTTGTGTTATCTGTTCATTATTGATGGTTTTTATATGTCTGATATGTTTCTCCTATTTGAGTAAAACTTATTGATTTTATGTGTTAGTAACTTGATCCAATTACCCAAACACATACCATTTACACACTTGCAATTTAAAGAGATTTAAGTCTTCTTCATTTTAAAGATCTATTGGAAACATATTCATTCCATCTTCAGATCTTGGGAGATCTTGTTGATTTGGTGCTCAATTAAGAACATTGGTGTCTCTAGTAGGTTGGTGCCTACAATATTTGTAACAATGGGTTGGCACCTATGGACATTTATAAAGATAAGTTTATGGTTTTCTCTCGATTGGGTTTCCATGTTAAACTTTGTGCATCCTGATTTTAGTTTATATGTGATTATTGTTTCGCATATAATGAATTATTGATGAATTGTTAAATAAATTCAAAAGTATTTTATATTAATTCACCCCCTAAATATAAGCATAATTTCAAGTTCCTTCAGAAACAATTTAACTATTGCAAGACAGATCTTGAGCACATATGGATTGTGAAGAAGGTCTCCCTATAAATAAAGCTCCTTTGTTCGATACAAACTATTCATCATGGACTATAAGAATGAATACATATTTGAAGGAACTTGGGTTTGATATTTGTGAATCTGTCTCAACAGGTTATAGAAATGAAGCTTGGAAGGAATCAAGTGAAAACAATGAAAAAGTAATATATGTTATCTTGAGTGGCCTATCATATTTTGAGAATGTCACGGTAATGAAGTTTACATCAACTAAACATATTTGGGAAAAGCTACAAAACAATTTTGAAGACAGATCTAGTGATTGTTACAACTGTGAATTAGAGACAAAAGAAGAAAAAATTGTGAGAAAGCTAAAAGGAGGACCTGCTAAATACAAGGGTAAGATACCCTTCAAATTATTTAATAGAGGTAGAATAGGGAATTTTTCTACTAAGTGTCCATATGTAAAAGGGGAAGATAGTGATGATGAAGAAGAATCTCTCTCCATAACCATGGGAAAAAATCCTTCTCATGAAGAAAATGAAGATATTCAAAAAGAAAATCTAGATTCAGAAGAAGAAGAAGATATTGAAGTGGAACTCGTTAGTGCCTTAAAAAAAATAAAGAGGCTTAGGAAAAAGAATATAAAGCATAAGGAGAAATGGAAGAAATATGAAGAGGAGGGTCATGATATTGAAGAAATATATAAGACAATTATCATCCTAAAAACTCAACTAGAAGAGGCAAAAAGGATAGAAGAAGTGGTGAGAAGCCGGTTGAAATAAAAAGGAAGAAAATTGCAAGAGGCTAGAATAGGAAAACATTTCCTTAATAAAAGAACTATAGAAAACAACTAATTAATTAAATGGAATCTTGAAGTTTGGAAAGAGTACCAAAATATTAGATAATATTGTAAGTTTCCAAAGGTCACCATTCATTAAGACTGGTCTTGGCTATGATGAAAAAAAAAATCCTCAGGGAGATGCAAGCACTAAGGTCACAAAGCCATCAAAAAAGGAAAGTGAAGAAAAGCCTAAAATCTATGCCAATATTCTCAAAATCTCCATCGATAATGGAAACAACAACATAAAATGCAATGATGACCAGTAGAAACCTGATTCTCCTCACAAGAATAACAAGAATGAGTTCAGAAGATTTGTTCCACCCAAACAACCTTTCACAAACTGGTACCAAAATCTCTTTCTTGACCAGTTTTTTTCCTGGAATAATTTTGGTCATAAGGAAATATATTGTAGAGCTTATGAAAGAAGTGATCATGTAAGAGATCGAAATATAGGTTCTTATAATACCTCAAAGGATGAATATATGAGAAACAAAACAAGAAGTTCTCATGGGTTTACTAACAAAAACTACAATTCATTTTCTCCCATACTTGCTTACAATATTGAATGATATAAGTGCAATAACTATGGGAACATAACATGTTACTATAGCAGCAACATAGTAGGACCTTCTAAACAAAATAGGGAAGAATATGTTCTTTCCAAACATATAGAAGAAGACAGAAAGGCTTGGAAAAGGAAGAAAAACAAAGAAATAGGGAGAGATGAAACTATTTGTTATGAGAAAGGATGTGATAAGATATATGAATATGGAAGGGAGATTCATTGTTTTGATTCTCACTCGAAATATGTAAACCCCATTTCTAGAAACGGTAAGGCTAGGACATTTCCTTGTGAAAATGGAAATTCAAGTTTACAATACTCTTTTGGACAAGACAAGTCACATGATTGGTCCTTATCAGATAGGGATGTGGAGGTAGAAAGAAATTCAAATAAATTCAATACTAAAGCTTCACCTCATTTAGAAGATAAATGTCATGACTTTGGAGTGGAAGGTTTTATGAATTAAAAGAATCAAATAGAAGGATCGGTGGTGGATACTTGTAGTAGATACGGCCTGGATAATGATCACTTGGAGATATACTTTTAAATTACACATCAAAGTGCTTAAAGGGAAGAACAATATCAAGGGAAATATAACTTTTCCATTGATGTCAAAGAGGGAGAAATTGCAAACACAAGAGAAGTCATAAGCAGAGGAAGAATTGCAAACACAAGGAGAGTTGTAGATAGGGGGAGTATTACAGAATTGACTAAGGATTGACATCAATGAAAAAGGGGGAGATTGTTGGAAATATTGTTGTCATTGATTTCAAATATATGGGGAGTCTACATATTTCCAATATATATATCACAATGGTAGAGCACGCTATATGGTTAGAAATATTATTCCAAGACCTTTCCAATGGTATATGGAATTACATCTAACTCCCTAGGAATGAGCAGAAATGAATTTTTTCATCTGACAACTTAGCCAAAAAATTTAGGTCGACTTAGCCAGTATTTACAGGTTGGCCTTGAAAGAGGGGACATAGTTAATATAAACATACGAAAAATGTGCACATTTTTAGTTCAACCAAGAAAGATATCAAGTTAAGGTGCACATAAGTTATCTGAGGTGCGCTAAAGGAGTCGAAGTGTCTTTTTGGGATCCAAAGGTGTGAAAAAGAAGTTTGAGGAGTTTTCCTAGGATTTTCTTGTTCTTAAGGTGCATTGTGAAGGAATGAGGATCCATGATGATGCAATGTGCATTGTTTTGAGGTTCTAATGCTGCAACCTCATATCATATTATGGGAATGATACTATGAGGCTCACGATGGCATGAAGGATACATGTGACTAGAGTTTGAAGGATTGTCTGTGGAATGAAGCATGTAAGTGAAGTCATAAGTAATCTATTTATGAAGATATTAGGTTGGTGTCTACACATATCTTGTTGAGTTGGTTCTTAGGTGGGGGGATTTGTGTCTCGAGTAAGTTGGTGCTTGCAAATATTGTTACAATAGGTTGGTGCCTACAGGTGTTTTTGAGTTGGTGCTAAGTTGAGGATATTAGTGTATCTAGTAGGTTAGTACCTACATCTTGTTGAGTTGGTGCTTGGTTAAGGAGATTGGTGTGTCTAGTAGGTTAATGCAATTTTATGGTTTTCTTCTTATTGGGTTTCCATGTTAAACTCTGTGAGTTATGATTTGAGTTTATATGTGAATGTTTTTTCTTAGCTAATGAATGATTGATGAATGGTTAAATAAATAAAAAAGTATCTTATACTGGTTCACCCCCCCTCTTAGTATCAGTATAAGTTCAAAAAATTGCACATTTTTCTTAATCTCGAGATCAGTCAAGATGCTTCAAGCATGAAGCTATCTCAGACTAAGTATGTCAGGGATCTCTTGGTTAGATTCCACATGATCGACTACAAGTCGATAGCCACACCCTTTATGTCTGGGGTACATATTGTAGCTAAAAATGATTGTTTTAAGATTTCAAAATTTTTCTAATATTTGACATTTGGATTTTGTTTCAATTACCCTAGGGCATATTTAGTTTAAAAAATTATTGAGTGTAAGATAGACATGGAACTTTTATCTGCTACAAAATTAACTTAGCGAAATGCTTGACTCCAAATCTACATCACATTGGAAATAATTGCAATCCATAGCTCATTATTGTTGTCTTCTAATGACTTTCCTAACCTTTTTCTATCTACCTTAACATTTCCCAAGATAAATAACAAATACCATAACTTGGTTAAATTAAAAATTTATTCTTTCAAAGCTCTATATAGGACTTTGTTCGTCATTTCTCTTGTTTCATATATTCTAAGCTTAAGTATTAGGGTTATTTGAGAATCTCAATCAATCATGCACGAATCCTTAAATTAGGCCAATTGAGATAAGAATAATTTACACAATATTATATATATATATATCATAATCATAATAAAACACATTTAATTAAATGCAATTGTTGTGTTATGTATTATATAGATAATATTTAATGAGTCTTGTACATTTTGTAGGCGTGAGCGAGGACCATACATTAAAGGAGGTGTTAGTGTGTGTATACCTACATCCGAATTTATTTTTGGCCATCGATCAAAAGAAATCTCAACCCTTCGATCTTCGGAAGCCAAAAGCACGATTATAACTTCAACACTTTCAGGCTCGAAAGCATGCTCAACCATTGATTGAAAAAGTGTTGGACGCTTGGATCTTTCGAGAGTCAAAGAGGAGAATAAATTCCATGCACTTTCCAGCCCAAATTTCTCATAGTCGTCCTTGGTATATACATAAAAATATTATCTTCACAAATATTTCTCATAGTGCATGGGTCACAACCCTCATCTTTCCACACATACCAGATCGGGTACAGGTGAAACCAGACTTGCTGGGTCATATCGAGAAGCTCAAATACTCACACCATGATGTAGCATACACAGATACATTCCCATAATTCACAAAGAAAGTATACTTACAAACTGTGGGAGTGAAAGCGGTGGGGGAACCGATTGATCAACCACTCCAATGGGTGACAAGATTCGAGAAAACTAGATTTTAGGTCTGCTAGATCTACCACACTTTGTAAGAGGGCAGTACACAAACGGTTGTGTCAAACAACTGATGGAAGTCACACATGGTAGAGACATATGGCTGGAAAAGCTCGTCTCAATAGATGTAGAGCTTATTATGCACATCACAAGGTTTCTATCCTGGGGAATGGATCCCGTGCAATTTCTCGATGATAAGAAAAAGAACAAAGCACTTGTAGAGGAGATGAATAAGAGATATGGTACTAACAGGGGGAGACAAGGAATCATAATCAAGAGGATCAATGATGCCGCAACACAAATGGCCGCCAAAATATTGGCCTACAAACTACTGAGAAAGTGCCGCAGGGAGGAAGTTTTGGCTGGGGTCATCGCAGTTGCAGCTCAGTGCGCCGAGGGAACATCAGTTAGCTGGGCACTTGACCTATTGAATTTGTTTCTGGATGACTACAAGGATGTGCAGGATCTAGGAACAAAATTCCACTACTCATGGCTACTCATGTTGATAGCTATCATGGAATGGAAGGAACAGAGTTACACATTCTTCGGCACTAGACCCAAGATAAATTATGGAGCAAGGTATTTATCACTCGGCGTCATATTGGATGCTAATCATAAGAAAACAAACACAGTTGTATTTGAAGGATACCTTCGAGAACTACAGGAGGCCATCTCCAACATGTGGAGAGTAACGCCATAGGTTGTCACACAGTATCGGGGCATCACCAACTTCAAGGCCACATGACATGTGATGTGGATACAGGTGCGGAAGGACCCCAATAAGAAGTGGATACAAATGAACTACTGTATCATGGAGGAAGACACTGAAATGGCTATCAAAGATTTGGAGGACGACTAGAAGATTCCATCCCTCACCCAAGAAATACCAACAAAGAAAACATAAGAGGAGGTTGGGAAAGAAGAAACACAACCTTAAGAAGTCCTAGTGCCCAAGAAATGAAGGACGGGATAGACAAAGACAAAGCATAAAAATGAAGGGACAACGAAGACAGGGACCTAGAAGGGGAAAAATAATACTACGCAGTCGACTCAAGTGGAGAAGAAACAGGCTGGGACAACATAGGGGACAACACCAAGTACCAATCGACAAGAACCAGGCTTGAATAAGAGGCCAACCACTCAGACGGGGGGAGCGTGAAAGAAAATGAAGGCGTAAATAATACCTCCAGAATACAAAATCACAGAGGATGATACTGAGATGGTAGCCTGAATGGTTCACGATTGTATAGCCAAGGATTTTGACAATGCTGCACACCACAAGGACAGAATTCAAGAGGAGCTAGTAGACATGCGACAATTCATCAAGAATATCGGGGAAGCAAAGACAATGATAAGTGGCATGGGAACAGGGCCATCAACACCATAGGAAGGAAAAAGACCAGAAGAAGGCAAGTGTGATATATTCCACACAATACCGTAGCTGAGTGCAACATTCCACATTAAACCTAGTATGTTGCGCATGGACGAGATCATGGGGAAGACACCCTTGAAGGACTTATCCCAAATCCAACTGGTATTTCCATGGATAACATCCAAGGATCTATACAAATTGTAGGTTAGATTTACCCAAGAGGTACAGTCTCATGCATGCATAGACTTAGCCGAATTGCATCAGGCAACGGAGAAGTGGGATGCACTGGAAATAATATGTGAGCAGGCTAAGTTCTAGACCCAAGAGGAAAGGGAGAGCATGAATGGATTGGAGAAGAAAGTGGTAGGAGCTTATGAAAATATTCCAACAACCACGTAGAGGGATGTACTCATAGCAGTAGAAAAGATTGATCATATTGCGTAGGAAATCGATCAATATCAAAAGGAGATCGAGAATCTCCGTGAACAACTTACACCTACCACTCCACCAGAAGTAAGGGAGCAAAGGAAGAAGGAGGACACAAAGTAGATGTGATGCAGGAGCATCTCTCCACCTCAGTGAAAGAGCCAGCACGCAAACACACAATGGATAAAGGGAGAGGCATTAAACCTCTCATTTTTAAATTTGAAATAATCCTATACAGATTTTTGTGTTGTAAGGTTGTAAATGTCGAGCCATGCATTTGTACAGGTAGTGGTTGGATTTCCTTAAAGGGTTTCTTGTAGTAGGCCCATATCGTAGTCAGGTCTGGGTAAACATTTATGAAACTTCAATGTAATAGATGAGGTTAGGTGAGAGAGGATGAGCTCACAGAGACCCTCTTTTGTAAGGAGATCTTGTATCAGATTTCAGAGATAGGGAGAGAATGATATAGAGGTCTGGGTAGAGAGAGCTTAGGAGGTAGAATAGTTCTGAGAGAGATATTGAGAGAACTGGGACTTTGTTACAGTCCAAATTTTGTAAACATATGTATAGACACACATAGATAATAGAAAATCAGTTTTTCCTGCATGTCATGTGTTTATGTGTTTATATGTTTTTATGCATTTTCATGATTTGAATGTGTAACTGGTGAAGTATTGCATGAGTCTTAATTGTTTCTCATCTTTGAGTTTTTGAGTGCAAGGAGTGAAAACAGTCCGTAAAGAGTGTGTTGACAAAGGTTTAACCTCAAGGAAAATCTCAGGAGGGATACAGTTGAACCTTAATCAGTGGAAGTGCAAGGAGTGCATGGGGATAACTCTTTATCGATTTCAAAGAAAATAAGAGTTAATCAGGTCCCTATAAATCTCTTCCAGGTGGGCATTGAGCCGGTGCAAGTGTGAACAAAAGAACTCTGTGTTAAGTTCAATAAGAAACAGAGTTACTGAACACTCTGTGAGGAAAATCTTTGCAAGGAGTGCATCGAGCAGAAGAACACCAGGAGGGGGATCCTAGACTCCAGAAGAAGTCATTCCAGGAGAACGTGAAGGAGAGTTTTTGGTTTTGAGATCATCGAAGCCCGAAAAACCAAAGTGAACAATAGTAGTTGATCTAGGTTGGATAGGTGTCACCAGATCATGAACTCTAGAGACTTGTGGCTATTGAGATTTGAAATCGCCAAAGGTTGGAGTCCCAGAAATGACGAGAGTTGTCAATGCGAAGGTGGACACACGACGTTATATCGTGAGCTTTGAGAATTTTGTATTGAGTCTCTAAGTTGAGATTTGAGATCTCAAAAGTCCGGAGATCTGAAGTAGCTTGGATCCGTCATATCACCCGAAGTGAATCTGAGCTATCAGACCAGGAGAGAAGACATGGCGGAAATATATGAACTCTGGGTAAAGTTCTAGAGTGATTCATAGCCATCATATTTAGGGGAGATGTGAAACAGATCCATATAATCTAGGTGAAGTACCAAAGTAATCCTAGGTTATCTGATCTAAGAGGACACGTGGCAGGATTCCATGTATTTGAGGAGAATAAAAGGGATTTGAGATTTGATATTTCTGCAGGCCGGACTCACGAAGGATATCCTGGCCATAGATTAGAGGGGATAGGTGGAAACATATATTCTACTACAATATATTGTCACACAAAGGAGAGTGGAGTTGAGAGTTGAAACTCTCGAAGGTCGAAAAGGAGGAGTCAACAACATCTGTTGATTCGAACGGACTACGTGTCGACAAATCGTAGAGATCTATGGAGATGTGTGGAAGGAGGAAAGAAGGGTGAAATAGAGATTGATAATAGTCGTTGATCATAGGAAGCACCATAGGAGTGGAGATCGATGAATAGAAGCGATTGTGGGGACAGGACATGCTCGGAAGATAATAATCCTTGAGCGAGCCACAATTTCAACCATTGTTTTGGTGACAAGGTACGTGTCAGCACGAGGAGGATTGCAAGGAGAAAATTGGGTTGGTTTGAAGCCACTCTTGCCTGCTCCCGCAATTGGATAGTTCCATAAGGTCACTTCCCAAGGACATATGAAGGAAGGGTCGAGCAAAGAGGAGTTAGCACCCATAAATTGATAAGCGCCTAGAGCGTGCAGAGACAAAAGGTGCAGGTGTCACAGGCCCTGCACAAAAGGAAAAGGGACATGTGTATAATTGTTCCGGGTTCCTTAAGGAACCGGAAGAGTCATTACAACTCAACTATTGGAACGATCTAGAGTCTGGGAGGTCACAGAACCCTGGAAGGGGAGGGGGGTTGCATCAAGCTACAAGAGATATATCAAAAGGTCCACGCAAGAACCGACTTGTTTGGAAAAGAAACACAGTTGTGGACAAAGTTAGAAGAAGATCAACAAGTCCAACATTGGTACAAGGAAGAAGAAAGGATAAGCGTAGCTATCTAATACCTCAAGCAAAGGTATAGGAAAATGGTCATCAAAAATCACGTTAAAGGGGTGAAGGATATGCACAAACTATAGGCAGAACTCACCACTGCGCAAACATGGAAAAATGAGTGTCAGGCTCAAATGGAACCACTCCAAGAGAGAGTGACAGAAGTCATCGCACATGCAGAGGAATCCAAGACACTGATAGCATAGACCTAGGCATAATGCATTGGATTGGTCAATGATGAAATTGCAGTCCATATAGTGGACACGCTCAATGAGAAGACCGCCCAGGCGCAAACACAAGCAGCAGAGCTCAAGGAGAAGTTCTAGGTGATCACCAGGGAGATCGAAGAAGCACAAAAAGGGTAGGTGGCTCAGGACGAGCCACATGTCAGTGTTTGGGGCTTGTTGGAAGCAGGCCAAGGCAGAAAGAAAGGAGATTTTGGGAAATAAGGCATGCACAAGGAAAGCGACAACTGGAAGGAAAAGGAGCATGCACGCATGCATGGAAGAGCTAATGATGATAGGGTTAGGATTTTTGTAATGTACTGTAATGGATGAAGAGATAGAAGTATATAAATAGAGATACCTAGGTATCAGAGAGAGAGACGAGTTGTATTTTATAGAGAGAATTGTTATAGCGAGTCGATATGTAACATCTTGTTGAATGACCTAATTTTTTAATTTATTGAGCTAGAGAGGATGAAGGAGGGTATATATTGAGGCTTAGATCACAAGCTGAGGATCTTGGTGCGATCTAGTCTACCTCATATAAATATTACCCAACTGAGAAGAGTTGTAAGCGTGTGGTGTTGTAATGATCGAATGACTATAATAAAAGAGTTGAGAGCCAAATCTTTTGGATGTATCCCAAGGGGGGGTGAACCACGGTAATATATGTGTTATGTGATTGAATACATGTATGTCTTTATTGTCTTTCGGTAGCTATTGCTAAGATAAATGAATGAGTCATTATATTTCCTACATAAATAATAATAACAATGTATTGCATTAATAAGTTACAGTAGCACTCCCATTACATAGTTATCAGATCTCTCACTCAATCCTAGGCTGCAAACACATGAGTCTTGCAACCACCCATTAAGACTATCTCGAGTGAGACGATGTAGTGAACCTTGTGTGTTGTGTTTCTTTATGGTTTACCAGGAGGGCTGATAGTTTTAGAGGATTTGTTGTAAACACGAACATACATGAACCTTGGGTCACTCAATACAAACTTAGATAGGAAATAAGCAAGCCAACACATGAAAATAGAGTTTAAGCCTCGATGCATAGACCATATACCATTCGAACAACAATTTTGTTGGCATGAAATGGACTTGGAACTTGGAGTTTTAAAACACTGGTCCTTTGCACCACACATTTCCACACGGTTTAAAACTTGGCACAGGTTTGTTAACACTCTGGGGTTAGCCCGCGGTTCTTGTAACCTCACCATATGAACACACGATATTACACTTGGCGCATGAAATTTTCACAACAAGATGTTAGCCCTCGATCACAGGTATTAACCCATATGTCTACACACACAAGAGTGAAGGATCTAACCATTTGAGCATTCGACTATTAGGTCATTATCCACATGGGGCCATACGACCGAGTACTCCATCAAGATTGGGGGCCAACGCACTAATGGTCCTACAATTTTGCCCAGTTTGCAAGAACTATTGCGTGTGCTAGGTTTTGGTGCAGGAAAAACACAAAGGCTAAGTTAGTCTCTCAGTGGGTGAGTTTTGGCGAGCAAGTACGACAAGATTGAAGGGGAAAACCTCTAGGAGGTGTAACTTCTTCATTTTTTGGCCAAACCAAGTGCCAAAAAATCCCAGCTAAGGGTTTTTGGATGTTCTAAAGCCATTGGAGCCATCTATTTTGTATTCTTAGAAGTGTAAGAGAATTTTTTAAGAATAATTAAAATGATACAAGGGAAGCTGGAACAAGAGATGTAGCCCAAGAGAGGGGTGAACTCCTTTATCATTTGTTGTGTTATGTGTTCATTATTGATTATTTTTTTTGGTCTGATATGCTTCTCCTGTTTAAGTAAAACTCATTAATTTTATGTGTTAGTAACTTGATCCAATTACCGAAACAAATATCATTTACACACTTTCAATTTAAACAGATAAGTCTTGTTCATTTTAAAGATCTATTGGAAACATATTCATTCCATTTTCAGATCAGTTTGTACTAGAGCATAGGTTTTTGAAGGCTTGATTGTTTCCAAGTTTTTTTTGGTTTTTCTGATGCTTACAAGGTTGAATCTCACAAGAGGAGAATGTCAACTTGTAGAGCCAAGTTCTCAAATGTCAATAAGGAGAACTATCAAATCACCTCAAGTTTCAAGGAGATATTCACCAAGTATGGCTCATGAGAACATCCATAGAACTCTTCCTTCAGATGAGAAAAACTTTAAGAAATCTTTTTATGATATGACTGAGATGGTCAAAGTTTTTTTTGATGAAAGGAATGCAATATTGCAAGGTGAAAGCTCCAACTCTTCAAAGGGAAATGGAGACAGTGGTGATAAAAATCCAAAGGGAAACATAGGGAGTGGTGATTCTCCACCTCCTTCACCTCCATCTTCCACCTCTTCCACCATTTCACAACCACTTTCAAATTCTCCAAAAGATAATGGTAAAACTCCTTTACAAACCCCTTTAATAAAGCTTGATATTAAGTTTGAATTGCCTATGTACAATGGAGAGGTTAATGCTGAGAAATTAGATAATTGGATTCGTTAGATTGAAGTATATTATAGGATACAAAGAATCATAGATGATGGAACTAAGATTCAACTTGCTTCTTTAAGATTGGACATTGCAACACTCATTTGGTGGGAATCCAAAACTCAAGAGTACATGAAGAAACATGGTAAATTTTTATCCTGTTGGAATGATTTTATTGTTGCAATTAAAAGGCAATTTTATCCATTAGCATACATGAAGAAAGCTATTACGGATTGACAAAACTTTGGCTAGATAAAGGGAAAGATGTGCAAAGTTTCACTCAAGAATTTAGGAGAAGAGCTTTGGTTTTGGGTGAGTATTTGTTTTCACAAGATACTTTTCTCAAATACATTGGAGCATTGCATAACTACTTGAGGCATACAATACTTATGTTTAACCCTTCAAATCTGGATGAAGTATGTGTGTAGGCTACTCATTTAGAGGCAAGAGGAAGGAATGAACTTGAAGAGGGAAGCAAGAATTTTTTTAATGGAGACAAGGGAAAGAGGAAGTTTGAAGGAAATGAAAAGAAAAATTCTCTAGTAAAGAAAGAGAGAGATAAACTCTCATGTAAAAATTGTTCAAAGGATGGCCATGATGAAGACCATTGTTGGAAACTTCATCCTGAAAAGAGACCCAAAAATTTCAACAACAAAGAGAAACCAAACATCACTGCAAATTTACAACAATATTTATGATTTGATTCAGAAGATGAAACAAAGATCATAGTGTTCAAGCTAAGAATACTATTCCAAGTACTAGTTCTTCAAATTTCGCCATCAATGAAACTCAACATGAAAAATAAAGGATAGAGATTTTCCACATAAGGGTAATTTCAAAACATACCAGGATAGACTCTTTTTGAGACGGGATCACAAGCAAACCTTATTTTTTAACACATTGTCAAGAAACTATATTTGGAAACTACTCCTCATCCTAAACCATACCCTCTAGGTTGGATATGTGACAATGCCAAATTTCATGTGAAAAGAAGGTGTAAACTCGGATTTTTCATCACTGCAAACTATATAGATGAGGTAGAGCTTGATGTCATTCCATTGGATATTTGTGGTATTGTGTTTCGAAGCCCATACTTATATTATACAAGAGCCATTTTTCATCGTCATGAGAACAAGTATCATTTGTTTAAAAATGGAGTTGAGTACATTGTTAGAGCACATACAAAGAAGATGAATTTGTAACTTACAAATGCTGGACAAATGAAAAGACTAGTCAATGCTAGTAAGAACCTTGTACTTTTGATGACTAAACCCAAAGACAATGATGAAGAACAAGTTTTGAAAGAATGTGATACAAAGTTATAATCTCATTTGCGAGGTTTTTAATGAAAATGTTGAGATGTTTCAGGAACCAAGGGGATTGCTTCCTAAAAGGGGTGTCCAACAAGAGATTCTATTGCAGAAAGGATGTCCTCTTCCAAACATTGACATGTGAAGGATGTCAGACATGGAGAATGTTAAAATCAGAAAACAAGCCAAAGATTTTCTTGACAAAGGGGTCATCAAACCAAGCACTTCGCCATGCAGGTCGCCAATTGGTTTGGTACCAAAGAAAGATTGTATATGGCGAATATGGGTAGATTTCATAGCCTTGAACAAGACTACAGAGATGATTGTTGAAGGAGACATATGGAAGAAAGATTTGAGATCAAAGAAAGCTCCATTGCATGCTTTGAAAAGTTATGTTTTTCACTTGGTGATAAGGTATAAGAAAGACTTTTATGAAAAAGTTGTTGATATGCTTACTAGGCCTATTGTTAGTGTTTTAGTTATCTTCAAGCATAATAGTATCAAGCATGAGAGCTATTGGGAACAATATGCTATATATGCTGATTTAAAATATTTTTATGCAACTTTAAGTCATGCTAACGAAGTTGTCGAATTGGATTCATATGTGCATGGTAAAATTTTGTATCTCGGCAAGCTATGTTTTTCACAGAGTGAAAGAGTCAACATGATAAGAGAATCACATTCTTCTCTTGTTGTTGGCCATTTTGGTATGGGAAAGACGATGGATAGATTGCAAAGAAAGAATACTAAGTTTTGGGATGAGAATCTACACTACTTTTAGCCTGCTTATAACTAGGCCAAGAAGTTCATTGAACCAGCTTAGTTTGTGCAGCAAACCATTCAAGAATAGTTGAGAAAGAGCCAAGCCAAGAACACAACAAGGCATGACAAGTTTCGTATTGGTCTGAAAGGCACCAATCCAAGCAAGGCTATATGTATTGAGGTTGGAAAGGTGAGGGAAATGTACCCTCATTTTCAGATAGACTAAAAATAGTCTTTTAGAGGTCCAAAAGCTTCCCAATGGGGAGGTGTGATCCAAGGGATCAAATTTTTCTCAAAAATAAAAGTGCTCGGAATTGCTTCAAAACAAGCATGTGATTAGGTCTCGTCATTACGAACCCAACACAACTTTAACAGGATCAAATAGGCGTCGTATGAGGAAGATATCGCATTCTGTTCGTTTTTCCAAACACGCAAAATTTTGTTGACTGTGCAGTCTTTACAATCCATACAATGCTGACATGGCATCTGACCGTATAGTGGTGTGGCAGAGTGTTGAGTTGGCATGCTAATAGATAAGGTGTTGACATACATGGATGAATCATATTTTGACACGTGTCATTGTTGTGGGTGAATGTAAATGTTGCACATGGCCCAATCATGGACTTCCATGTGGCACCCCTCCAGTGGTTGGTTGTGGTAAAAATTTTTAATGACTCCATAGGAGTCGAACCCGTGACCTCTGGGAGTGGGGGAGAGCTTTGGTAGGGTTGGGTTACCAGGCCACCCACGGTGGTTCTTACACCATAATGTTTAAATTATTTAATTGAATTGAATCAAACTTTCGGTTGGCGGATTAAAGGGACTAGGCTAGGCCCCAGCCCATGGCCCTTTTGCATGCACAAAACCATAAGCCTTTGGTGCACAACCAGATTTTAATCCCTAATGCATAGACCATATACCATTTGACCAATAATTCTGTTGGCGGGAAACTGACTTGGCACTTGGAGTTTTAAAACACGGGTCCTTTGCACCACACATGTCCACACAGTTTAGAAATTGGCACGGGTTTGTTAACACTCTAGTTTTATCCCACGGTTATGGTAACCTCACCATATGACCACACGATATTACACTTGGTGTGTGGAATTTTCACAACAAGGTGCTAGCCCCCGCTCATAAGTATTAAACCATATGACCGCAAACCCAAGAGCGGAGGAGCTAACCATTGGAGCACACAACTGTTAGGTCGTTGGCTACATGGGGCCATACAACCGAGTTCTCCACCAAGATTGGGGGCCAACGCACTAACAGTCCTCCAATTTCACCCAGTTTGCAGGAACCATTGTGTGTGTTGGGTTTTTGTGTGAGAAACACACAGATGTCGAGTTATTCTGTCAGTGGGTGTGTTTTGGCAAGTAGGTACAACAAGCTTGAAGGGGAAAACTTGTAGGAGGTGTAACTTCTTCATTTTTTTGCCAAACCAAGTGCCGAAAAATCTCAGTTAGGGGTTTTTGGACATTATGAATCCATTGGAGCCATTTATTTTGTATTCTGAGCACTGGAAGAGAAACTTTTAAGAATAATGAAAATGATGCAGGGAAAGCTGGACTAGGAGATGTAGCCCAAGAGAGGGGTGAACTTCTTTATCATTTGTTGTGTTATGTGTTCATTATTGATGGTTTTTATCTGATATGTTTCTCATGTTTGAGTAAAAGTCATTGATTTTATGTGTTAGTAACTTTATCCAATTACCCAAATGCATACAATTTACACACTTGCAATTTAAAGAGATTTAAGTCTTCTTCATTTTAAAGATCTATTGGAAACATATTCATTCCATTTTCAGATCTTGGGAGATCTTGTTGAGTTGGTGCCCAGTTAAGGACATTGGTGTCTCTAGTAGGTTGGTGCCTACAATATTTGTAACAATGGGTTCGTACCTATGGACATTTATAAAGATAAGTTTATGGTTTTCTCTCAATTGGGTTTCCATGTTAAACTTTGTGCATCGTGATTTTAGTTTATATGTGATTATTGTTTCACATATAATGAATTATTGATGAATTGTTAAATAAAGTCAAAAGTATCTTATATTAATTCACCCCCCTCAATATAAACATAATTTCAAGTTCCTTCAGAAACAATTTAACTATTACAAGAAAGATCTTGAGCACATATGGATTGTGAAGAAGGTCTCCCTATAAACAAAGCTCCTATGTTCGATACAAACTATTCATCATGGACTATAAGAATGAATACATATTTGAAGGAACTTGGGTTTGATATTTGTGAATCTATCTCAACAGGTTCTAGAAATGAAGCTGGGAAGGAATCAAGTGAAAACAATGCCAAAGTAATATATGTTATCTTGAGTGGCTTATCATATTATGAGAATGTCAAGGTAATGAAGTTTACATCAACTAAACATATTTGGGAAAAGCTACAAAACAATTTTGAAGACAGATCTAGTGATTGTTCCAACTTGAATCAGAGACAAAAGAAGAAGAAATTGTGAGAAAGCTAAAAGGAGGACCTACCAAATAAAAGGGTAAGATACCCTTCAAATTATGTAATTGAGGTAGAATAGAGAATTTTTCTACTAATTGTCCATATGTAAAAGGGGAAGATAGTGATGATGAAGAAGAATATCTCTCCATAACCATGGAAAACAATCCTGCTAATGAATAAAATGAAGATATTTAGAAAGAAAATCCAGATTCAGAAGAAGAAGAAGATATTGAAGTGGAACTCATTAGTGCCTTAAAAAAATAAAGAGGCTTAGGAAAAAGAATACAAAGCAGAAGGAGAAATGGAAGAAATATGAAGAGGAGGGTCATGATATTGAATAAATATAGAAGACAATTATCATCCTAAGAACTCAACTAGAAGAGGCAAAAAGGATAGAAGAAGTGGTGAGAAGCCAATTGAAAGAAAAATGAAGAAAATTGCAAGAGGCTAGAATATGAAAACATTTCCTTAATAAAAGAACTATAGAAAACAACTAATTAATTAAATGGAATCTTGAAGTTTGGAAAGAGTACCAAAATATTAGATAATATTGTGATTTTCCAAAGGTTACCATTCATTAAGACTGGTCTTGGCTATGATGAAAAACAAAAACCCTCAGGGAGATGCAAGCACTAAGGTCACAAAGCTAGCAAAAAATGAAAGTGAAGAAAATCCTAAAATCTATGCCAATATTCTCAAAGTCTCCATCGATAATGGAAACAACAACATAAAATGCAATGACGACCGGTAGACACCCGATTCTTCTCACAAGAATAACAAGAATGAGTTCAAAAGATTTGTTCCACCCAAAAGGCCTTTCACAAACTAGCACCAAAATCTCTTTCTTGACCAGTTTTTTTCTTGGAATAATTCTGGTCATAAGGAAATATATTGTAGAGCTTATGAAAGAAGTGATCATGTAAGAGATCAAAATATAGGTTCTTATAATACCTCAAAGGATGAATATGTGAGAAACAAAACAAGAAGTTCTCATGGGTTTACTAACAAAAACTAAAATTCATTTTCTCCTATACTTGATTACAATATTGAATGCTATAAGTGCAATAACTAAGGGAACATAACATGTTATTGTAGAAGCAACATAGTAGGACCTCCTAAACAAAATAGGGAAGAATATGTTCTTTCCAAACATATAGAAGAAGACACAAAGGCTTGGAAAAGGAAGCAAAAGCAAGAAATAGGGAGAGATGAAACTATTTGTTATGAGAAAGGATGTGATAAGATATATGAATATGGAAGGGAGATTCATTGTTTTGATTCTCACTCGAAATATGTAAACCCCATTTCTAGAAAAGGTAAGGCTAGGACATTTCCTTGTGAAAATGGAAATTCAAGTTTACAGTACTCTTTTGGACAAGACAAGTCACATGATTGGTCCTTAAGAGATAGGGATGTGGAGGTAGAAAGAAATTCAAATAAATTCAATAGTAAAGCTTCACCTCATTCAGAAGATAAATGTCGTGACTTTGGAGTGGAAGGTTTTATCAATTAAAAGAATCAAATAGAAGGATCAGTGGTGGATACTTGTAGTAGATACGGCCTGGATAATGATCACTTGGAGATATACTTTTAAATTACACATCAGAGTGCTTGAAGGGAAGAACAATATCAGGGGAAATATCCCTTTTCCATTGATGTCAAAGAGGGAGAAATTGCAAACACAAGAGAAGTCACAAGCAGAGGAAGAATTCCAGACACAAGGAGAGTTGCAGACAAGGGGAGTAATACATAATTGACTAAGGATTGACATCAATGAAAAAGTGGGAGATTGTTGGAAATATTGTTGTCATTGATTTCAAATATATGGGGAGTCTACATATTTCCAATATTTATATCACAATCCTACAAGATGTCCAAGATAAATATTACAAGATGGAGATTGTTGAAAGTATTATTTTTGGATTTTTGATGATTAGTTTGGATACCTTATATTTGAATTATTTTTATCCTACATACTTAGATAAAATGGTAGAGCACGCTATATGGTTAGAAATATTATTCTGAGACCTTTCCAATGGTATATGACTCCCTAGGAATGAGCAGAAACGAATTTTTTCGTCTGACAACTTAGCCAAAAAATTTAGGTCGACTCAACCAGTCTTTACAGGTTGGCCCTGAAAGTGGGGACACAGTTAATATAAACATATGAAAAATGTGCACATTTTTAGTTCAACCAAGAAAGATATCAAGTCTAAGGTGCGCATAAGTTATCTGAGGTGCGTTAAAGGAGTTGAAGTGTCTTTTTGGGATCCAAAGGTGTGCAAAAGAAGTTTGAGGAGTTTTACTAGGATTTTCTTATTCTTAAGGTGCATTGTGAAGGAATGAAGATCCATGATGATGCAATGTGCATTGTTTTGATGTTCTAATGTTGCAACCTCATATCATATTATGGGAATGATGCTATGAGGCTCACTATGGCGTGAAGGATACATGTGACTAAAGTTTGAAGGATTGTCTGTAGAATGAAGCATGTAAGTGAAGTCATAAGCAATCTATGTATGAAGATATTATGTTGGTGTCTACACATATCTTGTTGAGTTGGTGCTTAGGTGAGGGGATTTGTGTCTCGAGTAGGTTGGTGCTTGCAAATATTGTTACAGTAGGTTGGTGCCTACAGGGGTTGTTGAGTTGGTGCTAAGTTGAGGATATTAGTGTATCTAGTAGGTTAGTACCTACATCTTGTTGAGTTGGTGCTCAGTTAAGGAAATTGGTGTCTCCAATAGGTTGATGCAATTTTATGGTTTTCTCCTTATTGGGTTTCCATGTTAAACTCTGTGCGTTATGATTTGAGTTTATATGTGAATATTTTTTTTTAGCTAACAAATGATTGATGAATGGTTAAATAAAGAAAAAAGTGTCTTATACTGGTTCACCCCCCCTCTCAGTATAAGCATAAGTTCAACAAATTGCAGATTTTCCTTGATCTCCAGATCAGTCAAGATGCTTCAAGCATGAAGCTATCTCAGACTAAGTATGTTAGGGATCTCTTGGTTAGATTCCACATGATCGACTACAAGTCGATAGCCACACCCTTTATGTCTGGGGTACATATTGTAGCTAAAAATGACCGTTTTAAGATTTCAAAATTTTTCTAATATTTGACATTTGGATTTTGTTTCAATTACTCTAGGGCATCTTTAGTTTAAAAAATTATTGAGTGTAAGATAGACATGGAACTTTTATCTGCTACAAAATTGATTTAGCAAAATACTTGACTCCAAATCTACATCACATTGGAAATAATTGCAGTCCATAGCTCATTCTTGTTGTCTTCTAATGACTTTCCTAACCTTTTTCTATCTACCTTAACATTGCCCAAGATAAATAACAACTACCATAACTTGGTTAAATTAAAAATTTATTCTTTCAAAGCTCTATATAGGACTTTGTTCGTCATTTCTCTTCTAAGCTGAAGTATTAGGGTTATTTGAAAATCTCAATCAATCATGCACGAATCCTTAAATTAAGCCATTTGAAGTAAGAATAATTTACACAATATTATATATATATATGTATACATTATCAAACAAAAAATAAATAAATAAATAAATATATATATATATATATATATATATATATATATATATATATATATATATATATATATATATATTTCATAATCATAATAAAACACATTTAATTAAATGCAATTGTTGTGTTATGTATTATATATAGATAATATTTAATGAGTCTTGTTGTACATTTTGTAGGCGTGAGCGAGGACCATACATCAAAGCAGGTGTTAGTGTGTGTATACCTACAACCGAATTTATTTTTGGCCATCGATCAAAAAAAATCTCAACCCTTCGATCTTCGGAAGCCAAAAGCACGATTATAACTTCAACACTTTTAGGCTCGAAAGCATGCTCAACCATTGATTGAAAAAAGTGTTGGACGCTTGGATCTTTCGGGAGTCAAAGAGGAGAATAAATTCCATGCACTTTCCAGCCCAAATTTCTCAGTCGTCCTTCGTATATACATAAAATGGCTTACATGTGATAAGTGAAACTCATTGCAAAATAGAATATAGAAATATAAAAGATAGCAAAATATTATGTTCACAAATGAAATGATTAGTGAAGGGTGACTATTACTGAATTATTGTACTTAAACTATGATACTTAAACGTGATTCCAAATATACTTCAGCCACATTAACTAATTATTCCTATTTTATTCCTATTTTCTGAAAGAAACCGTAACTCAACCTCCAGATAAGTATAAAAGAGAGCGTCCAGCATTGAGAAGGGGATCGACCTCGTGGGAAGGAATGAAAGCACAACTTTGGTCTCTATTTTCTATAAATACCATTAAAATATGTAATAAATAAATACATCCGATCCTAATCTATAAATACCATTAAAATATGTAATAACATTTCTGCACAGTTTTAATATAAGAGAGGATCTCTATTTTCTTCAATTTGCAATCTTCTTTTGTTTATCTTAATCATTTCTTAATTGTCTGAAATATTTTCTAAAATATGGTTGAGTAATAATTAGATGGATGTTTGATATATTCAAGAGTTATTTAGTTTAAAATGTGTCTTCTTATTTATGAATGATATTAATTATCTCATGATGATGTATTGATTCTTTCTTTAGTTATTATAACAATTTTTATATTGGAGATTAATGTTAAAACAATTTGGTGCGTGTAATTTACTGGACATGGCTTTGGTGTTAATTGTTTATATTCTCTTGAAATATATTTAGATAATTGTATCATGCATATCATTTCATACCACATATTCTTTGAAGTATTAATATTTATGGATGGCCATCCTCCATTTGTAATAATACTTATTTGTTTAAATTTAAATATTACATTTTAATATTTAAAGTATATTCTTTATTTCTTCCATATTTTAATTTAATAACTTGGGAAATATGGATAATGGTGCCCTCTCCGATTAGATGAATTGTGTAATTTGTTGTTCATATGTTTTTTCATATTTTTCATGACCTTTCCCTTTTAAATATTGATTTTACTTCTTTATGCATATGAGCTTTATTGAATATCATTTGATTGAGGGTTACCCCCTCCGTCTTCTAGATTATTCCAATAAATCCTAAAGAGGGGAGGCTTTATATAAGCCTCATAATATGCCTTGGCATTATTCCCTCGCTAGGAACAACCTGAGGAACAACATTCTTTTTTGTGCAGTTGTCGACGATAGAAGTTAAAATGTTTCTTTTCCCTCGTTAATGACAAAGTTTAAGTTCAGAGTCTTAGAGGTGAACAAGAATAGAACAACAAACATTTAGTTCTTCAAAGAATATTTATCAATTTGAATTTTCATGACTCCACATTTAGGAAACTCTACAAATTTTCCATGGAAAATTTAATTACTTCAATAGAAGCTGGGAGGTATGCCCCTTTTGATTTTTTATGGGGTAAATTTATTCCTCTGTTTCAAGAAGATGATAATGACCCTTTTGATTTTTTATGGGGTAAATTTATTCCTCCGTTTCAAGAAGATGATAATGACATCCCTTGACAAAATTTACAAGATTTTGATGATTGTATGAATATGTTAGGTATTGTTCATGAATATGTATTAATAAATCTTTTCATGATGTCTTTGGAAAGAGATGCTCGAAAATGGTTTAGAGATCTTCCTCATGCTAGTATTTTTTCTTTAAAATATTTGCATGCATGCTTTCACTATCATTGTAGGTTAATCTATCGAGTTGTGCTTATTTTTTAACATTGTTGTAATGATGAATATGAAATAGAACATGACCCCTATCATAGTGAAGAAGATAAAGAATTTAAGAAAGAAAGTAGTTATGAACATATCCAAGAATATTTTCAAGAAGATATAGTTTATTTTCCTAAATATCAAAATCATAATTATAATTAGAATATTGTTTCCTCTTTATGTGAGATTAATCAAGAGTTTCAAAAATTTATTGAATCTTTATTAGACATAAAATGTTGATATTTTCGAAGAGGAAGATATTGATTTGTATACTAATTTTTCTCATTATTTTGATTATCATAAAGTCTTTGGTATAGAAGATAAACAATGCTTTGTAGAACAAATTTTAAATGACCTAAAACAAAACTTTGATTCTCAACAACAACATGAAAAATATTTAGAAGCTTTTACATCCCATAAATAACCAATAAAAAACCTCCAAAAGCTCCAAGAAGTACACATGATGATATGAACATTAAAACAAAGTCTGTAATTAAATCTATTTCTCAACCTTTTGTTGAAAGGGAAATTTCTCAAAATTCAATAAATAGTGATATATGTGATAATCAGAGTTTATTAATTTCTTCCTTTATGATGATAAAGACATATATGAGGAAAAGGTAGAAATAAATGATTATGAAAGTTTACATAAGGATATGATTGTTTCATTACAACAAAATGACATTGCAATTTACAATGAATGTGAGGGCCAAAACTTAAGTCAGATTTTTTTTATTGTAAGTGTAAAAAAATTAATGAAATTTTTTCTACCTTGGATTATTACAAAGCTTATCATTCAACAATTAATTAAATAAACACAAAAGAATGGCACTTACACTAAGTTAGTTAATGAAGAAAAATACCTGTAACATCATAATTAATTCACAACAAATATTTCATTAGAAGATCTATTTATTATGAAATAAACACAAAAGAATGGCATTTACACTAAGTTAGTTAATGAAGAAAAATACTCATAGCATCATAATTAATTGACAATAAATATTTCATTAGAAGACCTATTTATTATGAACTTCAAGATTTGCAAAATCCCTACTCGGTAATGGAAGTTGTATTGTTGAAAATGTATTTCAAGATGTGCATAAAGCTTATTCTCCTATTGACATAATTTTTCATAATTTACATGAAGACTTAAGTTCTCAAAAAGAACCTAAAGAACATTTACATTTACATAATGTTTTTGTTCAAGAAATAATTGAAAAAGAACATAAACAAGAAACTTTGTCTGAGAATAGGCATATTTTTGAACCTGTAAGTACTAATTTTTCAAATGTTGATCTACTACCTTCTTTTCTTGAGAATAAAAGTTAGTTTTTTTATTAAGCATGATGTTGTCTTAAAAAGTCATGAAGAGTTAATTACACCATTATCATCTACAAAAATATTTAGTAATCCACCTATGTATGACGAATATGAGGATTGAAATAGTGAATATTGTAAGGATATATTGTTGCCATCTATTCTTGTTTAGGAAATTGTTGTCCCAAATATTTTTAAAGACCAAACTGTGGATAAAGTAGGACATGATTCTTCATTATTATTTTCAAAATCCTATAGAAAATCACATAATTATGTTCATTAATATAGTGATAATTGTTGGACAACTGAGAGGGGGGGTGAATGAGTTGTTACCGTTCTTATACAATTATGCCCATTTTAAACTATTTACAGAACACTCAATGACGATCACAATAATGCATGGAAGTAAGCAATAGAATATTAAACATCAATCACACACATGAAATATACAGAGACAACTAGCACCCACTAGAAGGAAGCACCAACTCCCTGAGTGTTCCATCACCAATTAGATGGAAGCACCAACTTCCAGTCAGGGATGATTTTAAGGATGGAAATTTATTTTAAAATGTAGAAACCTTGGCGAATATTACTAATCCTTCATATGCCAACTATAAAATGTTTGGCGATATTTTTGTAAAAATATTCAAATGTATAAGGAATTTATATAGTTTGTATAAAATTTTGGTGATTTTTAAAGTAAAATAATTTTATCCTTTAGAATTTGGGCGAATCATTTTTAGAATAACGAATCTTATTTTGGGAAAAACCATGGAAAATTAGCCCACGAGAGAATTTTAGCCCCTAAAATCATCCATGCTTCCAGCCACACAGGCACCAACCTGTATAACAAAGAACAATAGTTCTCCCTTGCACCACCCTACCACCCTGTTTTTTCTAGCTGCAACCAAATGTAAGATACAACTCCCTGTGTTCAAGCACCCACTTGAAACTCTGAGAAAAAAAGTCCTCCCTAGCACCTCCCTACCACCCTAAAATATAAATCTTTGCTTCTTGAAATTTTTTACAGTGATACGGTGTTTATCAATGCCTTAGCAGTCTCATCATTGTTCTACTACCCTGCTTTGCTCTGCCTCCATCAGTGTCTTCCTTCATGCATGTATTGCACTTTCTGTTCTTCTACCTTTTATTCTTTATGTGTCATGTCCATTCTATGCGTTATGCCTCTTCATGCTCTTCATTGCATCATTGTTTGTCCATTCAGGTTGTTCACTATGTCTCATCCTAACCACTGCATAGATGACGAGAGAATCAACCTCCTCTTCTTTGTTCTCCATATCTTTCACATGTAGAGTCCTCTGCATGATCATCATAGCAACTCTTCGTCTTCTCTAGCAGTTATGTTGAATGTGTTCATCATTAGTGGGTGTTATCCTTAGATTCCTTGGATTCTATGGAAGTCAAAACTCTTCAACTTCTCTGTCAGTTATAGTCAGTCATCTTTGGATTCTAAGTCCCTTCCTTCAAATGACCACTGGCGGTGACCAAACCCTTATTCAAAAGGCACTTCCTGATCTCGGTCTAGTGAGCACTAGCTCCATTTCTGGATATGAACTTAGGTTATGAACTTCATGTGACCACGTGATTGCGATGGGACCGTCGATCTTATGATCTTGACGGTGCTCCTGAGCAGACAGTTCATATCTATCCTTTCATGATCTGCGGATCAGATCTAACCTCCCTAAATCAACGACTGAGATTTACTTCGTGATCCAGACTCTGGGAGTTTCAAATATCAAACCTCGCTTTTCCCATATGCCAAACTTCCATAGTTGATAATCTAATGATGCATGTCCCTCATCACATCAACGGTCCTCATTCACTTTGGGAATTTGACCTTTCAACCAGATCAACAGTTCTGCATCCCCTTTCTCGATCAACAGTCGAGATCTCCTTCGAGTCTCCGGACTTCTGAAATCTCAAATCTCAAACTTTGCTTCCCCTCAAAGTATGTGGATCACTACCACGTGTCCTTATTGACGTGGTATGCCACATGTCCTTGCCGAGGTGTTCCACTGATGTGGGTGAAACGTGTAGGCAGTGTAGTGGGGTGTGGCGTCAGAACGCGGAGGTGGTATGTATGAATGGTTTGGTGGTTTACTCGGAGGGGGTATGAGGTGGTAAGTGGTAATGAGTGAGGGGGGTCCAAGTTTACATGAAGGTGACATGTATGAGGGTCCCACATGGAAAATACCACTAGCTCAACACCCCCCCCCC
>ML777165.1:621526-634896 GCA_009831015.1 Picea engelmannii
TATATATATATATATATATATATATATATATTACTATTTCAGTTAATAAAAATATATGAGAAGTTATAAGAATCCATTAACCCCTCCAAAAGAAAAAGGTGATTTAAAAAGATTTGAGATCATTTAAGGGAAGTGGTCATATATTGAAATTTATAAAGGAACCTTAAAGTTCAAGCTATACCCAATTATTCACTAAGTTTCACTTGAAATATAATAGAACCCATTCCAAGGATTGAAGAAACATTTAAAAATCATTTATTGTGGAAGAATATCAAGATAATTTAGAAATACAATCACAAATATTGAAAGGAGAACTAGGACATTATAAAGCGAGCAATAAAAAAATTACAGTTTGAAATTGAAAAGCAAAAATATAACAGAGAAAGATAATCGTTACTTCAAAGAGCGTATTCAAGAACTCATTGCACAAAATGAAGAACTAAAGACTGAAAGACAAAAAATGGACCAAGACTTACTAACTCAAGAATGAAGAATCAAGAGACTTACTTTAGCCTTCCATAAAGTATGCTTTGAGGACAAAGCATTTTTAAGAGAAAGGCAATGTTATGAACATAAATATACATATAAATAGATATTTGATATTAATAACATAATAACTAATTAATAAATAATAATTATTAATAATGAAAGGGCATGTCTCTAAGGACATGACTATTGGTTAAAGGCACCCCTGTGTGGGTATATAAACGAGCCCACATTCTCAGTTGTAAATCATCTTATCATATCATATCTTATCTATTCATATTTTATACATTATTCCTACATGGATTACTTTATTATATTCCAAGTATTTTGGATAATTCTTGTGTGAGCGAACTTTGTTCGTCTCATTGATAATGGGGTCACACCCAACTTCTAGCATAGATAATCAAACTAAGATTTTGCAAGCGGTTTAGTGAAGATATCAACAATCTGATCTTTTGATGGAATATAATGAAAAGAAACAACAGTGTTGGTCACTTGTTCCCTCAAGAAGTAATACTTGATGGGTATATGCTTGGTCTTGGAGTGAAATACAGGGTTCTTTGACACATTGATTGCACTGGTATTATCACAATGAATTGGGATCGGTGCAATATATTTTACCTCCAAGTTTGCAAGTGTCTGAATCATCCACAATACTTGGGCACAACAAGTGGCAGCTACAATTTATTCAGCTTCTGTAGTTGATAAGGAAATGAAACCTTGCTTCTTGCTCAACCATGATACAAGGGAATCTCCTAAGAAGAATGAACCTCCACTTGTTCTTTTCCTTTCATCCACGCAGTTAGCCCAATCAACATTTGAATAGACTGATAGTTGAAAATTTTGATTCCTAGGATACCATAGGCCATATTCCATTGTTCCTTTCAAGTATCTGAATATTCTTTTGACAACTAACAAATGACACTGTTTAGGTGCAGCCTGATACCTTTCTACCATTCCAACATCATGCATTATGTCTGGACATGATACTGTGATGTACAATAGGTTGCCTATCATAGACCTATATGAAATTTGATCAACACTAGGTGAGTCATCATCCTTTCTTAGTTTGCATCCAATGACCATAGATGTGCTCATAGGTGTGGAATATTCCATTTGAAACATTTTCAACATTTCTCTTAGATATTTCTCCTGAGAAAGAAATAATCCTTCAGACCTCTGAGTAATTTGTAGACCAAGGAAAAATGACAGTTCCCCTATCATAGACATTTCAAATTAAGACTGCATGGAAGAGGAAAACCATTGTAACAATGAAGCATTATTGCTTCCAAAGGTGATGTCATCTACATAGACCAACACAATGAGAAAATCATTACCCTTTGTTTTGATATATAGATTGTTGTCAATTGTTCCTCTCTTGAACCCTTTGTCTTGAAAATACTTATCCAGTCTATAATACCAGGCATGAGGAGCTTGTTTCAACCCATATAAGGCTTTCTTGAGCTTGCAGACAAAATCAGGGTTATTTGACAGTTGGAAACCCTCTCGTCGTTCCATATAGACTTCTTCTTTTAGATCTCCATTTAGAAAAGCTCACTTAACATCCATTTGATAGACTTTAAACTGTTTATGACAAGCATATGCAAGAAACATTCTAATAGCTTGCAAATGTTTCATCAAAATCTAGTCCTTCTATTTGAGCATATCCTTTGCAGAACAATCTAGCCTTATTTCTTACAATATTTCCTTGCTCATTCATCTTATTTTTGTAGACCCATTTTGATCCTATTACATTTTTATTTGTTGGCCTAGGAATGAGCTCCCAAGTGTCATTCTTTTTAATCTAGTCTAGTTCCTCATTCATTGATTTTAACCAATTTACGTCTTTACTAGCTTCATTAAAGTTCTTGGGTTCCACCATGGATATGAAGACCATATGTGATTTCTCAATTTCTTTGATTATCCTTCTCCCAGAACTTTGTACACCTTTGTCTTTTTCCCCAATTATCTTACTTCTAGGATGATTCTTTTGAGTAATTCTAGAGGAAGGATTTGATGTTGATTGTTGTCCTAACTCTTCTTATCTAGGTGTCTCTTCTCCATATGATTATTGGACCTATTCATCTTCAGTTTCAGCTATGTCCTCTGTAGTAGACTCAATATTTCTCACCTCTCTTACTGGGACTCCTTCATCAACCTTTAAATCAATGCAATCAACTAATTTATGCAATATTTTATTAAAGCATCTATATCCTTTACTATTGGTAGCATATCCTAAGAAGATGCCTTCATCAGCCCTGTCATCATACTTGCCAAGGTTTTCATTACTATTCTTTATGTAGAACTTACTTCCAAAGACTTTGAAGTGTTTGATTGAAGCAGGTCTTCCATACCATAGTTCATAAGGTGTCTTGTCACTATGTGGCCTGAGGTGGGCTTTGTTAGGAATATGGACTGTTGTGTGTATTGCTTCTACCTAGTAAGTTTGACCAATGTTCTTCTCATTCATCATTAACCTGGCCATTTGCTGAACTTTTCTATTTTGCCTCTCAACTACTCCATTTTGTTGTGGAGTTCATGGGATTATGTATTCTCTCTTGATCCCATGTTCATCACAAAATTCCTTGAAATCACTTGACATAAATTATCTTGCTCTATTGATCTTACTGCCTTTAACCTCTTGCCTATTTGATTCTCAGTTAAAGCCTTAAATATTTTAAATTTCTCAAATGCTTCAGCTTTTTCTTTGAGAAAAGAAACCCAAGTAAGTTTGGAGTAATCATCAATGATCAACATACAGTAGTTTACCTCCCCTCTGACTTCTTGTCTTGATGGTCCACATAAATACATATGAACTAACTGGAGTGGTTTCTTTGTTGAAGTAGAGCTCTTGGATTTAAACTATATTCTGGTTAGCTTTCCTACTTGGCAAGGTTTACACACAGAGTCTTGTGGCTTTGATATTCTTGGAAGATCTTTTACTGCCTCAAGATTTTTTATCTTGATTAAGTGGTCATAGTTTAGATGTCCAAGTCTCCTATGCCATAACTAGCTTTCATCATGTTTTCTTAGATGGAACTCTTATTTATCTTCTTTCAGCACATATACATTATTTTTTGTCCTTATGCCTTTAGCCACCACTTGTCCTCAGTTTACATACTTTATCTTATAATCTGTGGAAGTGAATTCCGCTTCACATCCTATGTCACACATTTGACTTACAGTGAACAAATTATGTTTCATCCCATCTACAAATAGAACATCCTGGACTTTTTCTTTACCATTACTCAAACTCACCATCCCTTTACCCTCGATTTTACCTGGTTCATCATTTCCAAAGGTTACATTTCCTATTTTGATTTTACTTATAGACATAAACTTATCCTTGTCTCCAGTCATGTGCTTGGAACATTCACTGTCTATATACTGGGGTCTTTTTGTTTTTGAGCTAACCAACCTGAAGTAGGTTGCATAAGTGATTCGGAGAAAGTGGAGCCATGTGAAAGATATTAAAAACTCAACAATTATTGCCCCATTCCCTTTTCTTTGATGAGATTGATTCAATTTTTATTTACATGATCCCACGTGAAGAATCCTGCTCCAAAAGCGAAAGGGCCCCAACCTCTACCTACAACAACAACCCATCAACGCGTAACATTCTTCATTTTTGTGAAAACTTCTGTCGATTTTTCTTAATATTCACCAGTTAAGAAGGAAGTAACCATAACACACTAAGTCTCTACATGACTGAATCACGCCAAGATTCCTTGTGTGGAAGATTCTCAACAGTGTTTATTAAAGTGTGAAAACATTGGAACCCTCCACCATCACATCTTGTTGAACCTGTTATGAGTCTTATATTGCATGGTATTGGGTGGGAAATTCCAAAATATGGTTCAGTGAGCAGAATTGTGCACAAAACAAAGTATTGAATGAAATTCACATTATTAAGAAGTATAAATTTACAAATGTCTTTATAATTTGCTAGGGTACTTGTCATGTAGAAAACATACAACTACCATAACTGTTTTTTTCCTCAGGGATCACTTGCATACACAGCTTTCTCCACATTTGTCAAAATGAAATTGCGATCTTTCTATGATAAAATATGAGATTGGTACTAATGTGTTAGATGTACCTTCAAAAAAGTAATTATAGGAAGAACTTAGAGTAGGCTTGTTCAATTTTCTTGTGAGAAATGATTAATCTTAAAAAAAAGTATTGAATGATCAAATACACCATAAATATTTTGGTATTAGTGGCGTATATTCTTCAGAGATAGGCAACTTGGAAATAATGGAGTAAGCGCCAGTTGTAAGCACCAGTTATAAGCTTCAGTTATGAGAGTCAGTTGTAGGCGTCTTAAGAGTCAGTTCATAATTGAGAGTCTAGTTGTCTTTGGTTTTCATGTAACCAACTCGGTAGAGTCTTTTCCTATATAAGGATGTAATCCATCTTCATTGAATAATATAGAAGTGAGCATAGCCTCACTGTGTGATTGTTTCACATATTTTATCTTGGTATCAAAGCCATGGGGAGACGGCGTGGATAGCGTGAGAAATGTTTGATCAGATGCATGAGCAAATTCGTCTGGTGCATTCCTCCATTTACTAAAATTCCATTGAAGAGGTAAAATATAGTTCCGTTTTTCACTTTTGTTTGGGAAGCCACGATTTGCTTGCATGAGTTTGTGTTGCGTATACAAGGAGAAGGAAAATAGTGCATGCATGCGTGGAGTTTGAATTCATATTTGAATGCGTGGAGATTTGGTGCATGATGGAAAGCACAAATTTTTTTGGTGAAGCATAAGTTTTTGTTTTTTTTATGCGAGTGGATATTTTTTTTAAAAGGCATGGAGTTATAAACCTTTTATTAAAGTGGATCGTGAAGGTGTAGTTTGCATGCGATTTGCATGTGGAGTTATTAAATCATGGAGATTTGCATGTGGAGTTTAAATGGAACATAAAGTTATTAAAATTGGGTTTTATTTTGAAGTTTGTTAAAAGTGAATTTTTTCATAGTGGATATCTTGTATAAAGAGGTGAAGTGGGATTTGTAAGTTTTTTATTTAACAAGTGGATATTAAAATGCACGCATGATTTAAGCTAAGAACAGAGATAGATTTAGATCAGTGGAGGATTTGAAGGTAGAGCGACAGACTTCTTAGCATTGGAGAAAACTCGACAGAAAGTTGCATATCCTTGGTGTTTCACTTGCAGAGAATATCTTGCAGTGATGGAAAATCCACTGGCAGAGACCTACCTCAACGATGCTAGCAAGTTAGATGGATCGAATTTCATTAACTGGAAATTCAAGATGCAGACGCTCATGGAAGGCTATGGTGTCTGGAACATTGTGAAGGGAACTAAACTGAAACCTGATGCGGTTGTAGGTGCGACAACAACACAAATCCAAGATTGGGAGAAGCGTGAAAACAAGGCAAAGGTATTGTTGTGCATGTCTGTTAAAGATAGCATACTTCCACATATTAGAGAAGCTACAACTTCTGCTGCAACATGGACAGCGCTTAAAGCATTGTATGAAACTAGCAACACAAATCGCATTTTGTTCCTGAAAACTAAATTGCTAGGCATTAAGATGGATGGAAATGAATCTGTTAGTTCATTTTTGGGTCGTATTAAAGAGGTGAATGATAAGCTAGTAAATATAGGGGAAACTATTTCCAACACTAATCTGGTCACTATTACCTTAAGTGGTTTGCTAGAAGATTATCATATGTTCATAACAGGTCTCGAAGCAAGGGAGAAACCTCCTACGTTTGAAGAACTGACAAGTATTTTGCTGCAAGAGTAAGAGAGGTGCAGGAATCTGAAGCCTTCGAGTAAATATTTGGCACTGTGGTCAAATAATAGATCTGCAAGAGGGGGATCAGAAGTAAGAGGCAGAGGAGGTAGTTCATGGCAGAGAGGTGGTTCATGGCAGAGAGGTAGTTCATGGCAGAGAAGACAACCTCCAAATCAAGGTATGCAATCTGATAGGAATGAGTCAAAGAGTTGTTTTTATTGTGGTCGACCTGGACATATTGTTAAAGACTGTCATAAGAATAAAAGTGATGAGGCTAGGAATAAACCTAGAACACATTCAGTTCATTATGTAGAAAAATCTTCAAATCAAGATCTCAGATTATTTATTGCTAGTGATGATATTGATGAACCCCCAAATTTAGACTCACGGGATCTTAGGTTGTTTGTGTCTAATGCTACTTTATCTACTGAAATAGATGATTCTGATGCCTGGTTTGTGGATTTCGGAGCATTAGTACATATGACTTGTAATAAAAATTGGTATGCTAATTTTAAAGAAACACAGAATGGTGCCAGCATATATCTTGGAGATGACCGCGCTCATCAGATCAAAGGATATGGAGACATTCCTATGACATTTCCGAATGGTACTATTCGTCACATTCGCAATGTGGTGTATGTGCTAGGAATGAATAAAAATTTGATCTCTGTGTCCACCATTATAGATCAGAACTTGAAGGTTGAATTCTTCAAGAATTATTGCATAGTGAAGGACCTGTTGGACCACTTCCAAACTGTTGCAACGGGAGTTGGAGAAGGAGGTCTATACAAACTTGATGTTACCAGCAAAGCACATCATGCACTGACTTCTGCCACTATGCCAATAGATATTCTTTGGCATCAAAGGTATGGACACATCAATCATCCTAATTTATTGTTATTACAGAAAAATAATATGGTTGAAGGACTTCCCAAGTTAAAGAATGAGAAGGTTTCTTGTGATGGATGTGCATCAGGAAAGATGCACAGCGATGAATTCCCCTCTAATCCTGATAAGAAAAAGAGAGATGTGTTAGATCTTGTGCATATTGATGTTTGTGGGCCTATGTAGACTAGGTCTTTAGGAGGTGCATTTTACTTTCTGTTATTTATTGATGATTGCATGAGATACACATGGGTTTACTTCCTTAGATGAAAAAGTGATGTTTTCGAGTACTTTAAGGAATTCAGAACCATGGTGGAAAATCAGACAGGAAAATCCATCAAAATCCTCCGTTCAGATCAAGGGGGAGAGTATAAATCAGGGGACTTCAATAAATATTGCAAAGATAATGGAATAGTACAACAGTTTACAGTACCTCACACTCCACAACAAAACGAATTCATTGAAAGGAAAAACAGAACTCTGGTAGAGTGTGCACATAGTATGATGAAAGGTAAGAATCTCTCAAATGCATTTTGGGATGAAGCCATAAATACTGCAGTTTATTTAAAGAATAGAAGTCCAACAAGGTGTCTTGATAATGTTACTCCTTTCGAAGCCTTGTATGGTTCCAAACCTGCAGTTAATAATTTGAAAGTATTTGGGTGTAAGGCTTTTGCACATATTCAAAAGGAGAATAGGAGGAAATTGGATGCTAAAGCCACTAAATATATTTTCATTGGGTATTGTTCTGAATTTAAAGAATACAAATTGTTTGATCCTGCTACTCACAAAGTATTTGCAAGTAGAGATGTACTTTTCCATGAGTAGGAAGCAGGAAATCATGATGACAACAGTCATGAGGAATGGCAGAGACTTCTTGATGAAGAAGTTAAAGAAGAGCAGCAGCAACAACAACAACAACATCCCACACAACAACAACCATCCCCGTAGCGACAACAACAACAGTAGCAAGAAGTACTCAGTGATATGGACAATTCAAGAAGTCACAGTTCACCTAGAGGTGAAGATATATCTTCACAAAGTGAGGAGGAAGATAATCAGTTGAGAAGATCTTCAAGACAGATTTAGCTTCCTGAGAGGTATAAAGACTATGACCTAATGAGTAGCATTTCAAATTTCATAGAACCCATGAGTTTTGATGAAGCTAATGAAGATGATGAATGGCGAAATGCAATGGAGTAAGAATATGAATCTATAATGAAAAAAAATACTTGGGAATTGACTGAATTGCCTAAACATAAGAAGCCCATTGGATGCAAATGGATATACAAACCCAAGTTTAAATAAGATGGTAGTATAGATAAGTATAAGGCTAGACTGGTGGAAAAGGGGCATTCACAAACAAAAGGTATTGATTATGTTGAAACATTTGCACCATTAGCTAAATTGAATACTATCATAATGTTAATTGCTTTAGCTACAAAGTACCATTGGAAACTGCATTAGTTAGATGTTAAATATGCATTTTTGAATGGTGAGTTAAAGGAAGAGGTTTACCTTACTCAACCTAAAGGGTTTGTTGAAAAGGGGCAAGAACACTTAGTGTGTAAATTAAAGAAAACATTGTATGGACTAAAATAGGCACCTAGGTCATGGTATGAGAAGATAGACTCTTTCTTTCTTCAACAGGGTTTTATGAGGAGCAAAAGTGATCCAAATCTGTATACCAAATTTGATGAACAGGGCTATATAGTATTGATTTCATTATATGTTGATGATTTAATAATTACAGGAAATGCAGAGAAGTTAATTAATGAAATCAAGGAGCAATTATCAAAGGTATTTGAAATGAAAGATCTTGGTGAGTTACATTACTGCCTAGGTCTTGAAGTTTGGAGAAATGCAGGCCAAACTTTTGTTTGTCAGAGTAAGTATATCAGAGAAATACTTAAGAGATTTAAAATGGATCAGTGTAAGTCTTCTACTGTTCCCATGCAACAAAATGTGAAACTTTTTTGTGATGATGGTTTGAAGGAGGTGAATGGCATTATGTATAGACAGATGGTGGGTAGTCTGAATTATATCACCACAACCAAACCTGATATTTCATATTCATGTAACTTGAAAGCTTCATTTTACCAATAATTAGAGTAGGTGTGTGCAATAAGCTTGTTGGACAAGCATCATTTTCATCATTTCGTCATTTTTAGTTTTCATTTTCATTTAGTTTCAGCTGAAAGTCACAGATCAAAGCAGATTGCAGAGGTTAAAGGTTGAGAGCGTGACTCCACAAGCCCAAAGGATAAGGCACTAAAACTACAAGAGTTCTTAGAGCCTAATAGGGAGGACTCTATCCCCCATGGAGCTTGTGTTAACAGAAGATTGGTTTATGCCTTGGCATTGCATAAGTGGCGCTACCTAATATTTCACAGAGAACATAATCTACATTTCATCATTCATTTTGGCAAATGAATACAATTGTTATGGGATTTTTATTTGTTTTGGGGATAATTGAAATTATATTGAGTTATTCCCAATATCCAAGTTCAAGCATCAGAGCACCCACGGATTTATGCTACCGAATTGCATGCAGAAACACAGTCAGTCGCTACCTACAGACGCTGCGTAATATTCTGGCAGAAGATAAATTGTGCAGAGTTATACTGCCAGTTTTGAGTCACTAATTTAAAACTTGGGTTATGAGCAGTTGAGGATGTATTTTTGAAAACTAGAGGAGGTTTTTGTTCATAACATTCCAAATAACAAAAAACTCTCTCAGTTTTTCAAAATGTGTTTTGGTTTGAGATATATTGGATATAGAAGTAGGCACTATGTACTCTGCATAGTGGCGCTACGTACTAATTTCCTGTAGTGGTCACAGTTTTGTTATTCGCCTTGTTGGGAGGTTGCCACATGTCAAGGAGAGTTCGAATGGATTCTCAAGGATCAGTTAGATATCAAGGGACACCTGCACCTAAGATTTATCTCCATCAAAGGCCTCATGCATGAGGTGGAAACAATTTATTAATGACTTCCAACAAATTCCTGAAAATCAACAGTTTGTTGGAATTTTGTCTCTTTGATTGTTGCCACCTATCTCCAAGGCTTAGAATCCAATGGAGGAGATGGGATTCAACCTCCTTGGGTTATTTGGATGCTATTTTCTATTTAAAGAAGGAGATATCTCTTGGAGAAGGAGAGGGGATGAGCCAAGAGAGGCTAGAGAGAGTAGGAATAGGTAGTTTTCTGTGTGTGTTCATTTGTAAGCCTGTGGGAATTTTAGGATTGTAAGCATTACTGCTATTGGAGACTCATGAGAGCTGTGATTTCAAAATGTAACTCTTCTTTTATATTTCTTCTTATTTGAATATATTTCATATTTGAGGATCAAAGTCTGTCAATGATTTATGGATCCCTAAACAACAGAGGATCTGCTGTATTTTTCCCATCAGTCATTGTTTATATTCAAGTATTTGTTGATTCATTGAATTGAGAGGATCTCTATTTACTGAAAATTCTATTTTATGTTTTCCTTCTTCATTTATTCCACCTATCAGCATATAATCTTATTTTATGTTAAGCAGCTTTTGTGCCTTAGATGAGTGGGATGTTTGTGACTCCATTGCCCATTGGTGTAGCCTACTGATTTGTAGTTTGTTTCCCTCTCTCTTTCTTTATCCATCTTGTTGATCCACCTATTCAAAACCAAAGTTATCTTTTACATTCTAATGGGTGTTGAGATTACACTTTAGCATTCAAAGTGTGACTTTCAGTGCTAACACTTTTTATAATGCCCATGTTTACCGCGTTTCTAGCATCTTTGTGTCGACTGAACTGGGGATTTAGATCTACCCTTAGACTTAAAATTTCTACTGGAGAATCTTCCTTTATCTCTGTCTATCGGTCGACCTCTCACTACCAGAGCATCTTTGGTTGATCCTTCCATGTTCTTCCTTCTTATTTATTCTAACAGCAGAGAAGCAACTGCATCCTCTAGCGCTAGTGTGGTTGTATTACTCCCAATAGCCACGACTAAGCTATCCCAGGAGTTTGGAAAAAAACATAATAGATTGATACACTTTTCCTCATTAGTGATCTTTATATCCATAGACAAAAACTAGATTAACACGGTATTAAACACATTTAAATGCTTAGTCACCGAACTTCCATCATGCATGCTCAGAAGATAAAATTTATTTCTGAGAAACAACTTATTTACCATAGAGTTCAATTGGTATAATCTTCCTAGCTTGTCATATAGTTTCTTGGCCGAATCTTCACCTAATACATTCAGCAACAATGAATCTGCAAGACAAAGCCAAATCATACTTCTTGCTCTTCTTTCGAGTTTTTCCCATTCTTCCATCGACATGTCCTTCGGCTGGGTACCTTGACAAACCGTTGTCCATTGTTCTCAATCTACAAGAATATCTTCCATTTTAAGCTTCCAAAGCTCAAAATTTTGGCCATTGAATATTTCTATCTCTATTCTGGAACTGCTGGCCATTCTTTACCGTGATCCTTAACACAATTTATGACTTACGACTCTTACTATACCTACGGTTTAGTTCTCAGATTCAAGATTTGCAAATCAAGATCTGATATACTCTCCAAAGCATAACATCGCTTTGATAACTCACTTGTCAGGGCATACCTAATCTCTAATAGCACATGTCTGGAAATGAAAGACACTTCCACACTAATCCTAGCAGAAGAGAAGAAGAATTTAATCAAGAAAGAAAATGACACAAGAAATCAAATAGTACACTGACATTTTACCCTGGAAACCCTTAACTGGGAAAACAAACATTCCTTTGAGTGTTCTTCTCACTTGTTGTCTTATTCAATCATAATAAAATGTTACATGTCTAACCTTGGTCCACAACTAAGACACAATGGACATCATACCCTCTTGCACAGACAAGAACAACCCTGTAGCCAATTTGGCTTACATATGCATGACCAACAACCTACACTTACACATGCATTAACCCACAAAAGTGCATTACAAAATTACCTTACAAAAACATCCTTTACAACCTTACAACACGCCTCTTTATAGGCTTTACAACAGGTAAAACCCTAAAGATTGGCTCCCAAAAATGGTACAGATCCATGCATATCATTGGCTACAATTCCCACAAATCTCGGAATTTTGTTACAGTTGACTCCAAGTCAGGTTTACTAGTCAATTACCAGTCGGCCTTCATTCAGTCTCTAGTCAGTTGTCTCATGCCCACACTTTGACCTCTTGTCGGTTGAATTTTCGTCAATATCTTCGACTTCGACTTTACTAGGTCGACTCCCTCGAACTTCAACTTGATATAGATCTACCTAGACTTCGACCTGCTGTCGATCCACCTCGACTTCGAATTGTTGTCGATCCACCTCGACTTCGACCATCAGTTGATTCACCTCGACTAGACTTTCACTGCAAAGAATATAACAACCCAACAATTTTGGCTTGTGGGCTTGAGAGTGTGATGGTTTATTTTCCAAGCAAAAAATACATTATATTAAAGTATTTTTTCCAAGGAAAACCTCATGAAAACCCAAAGGATGCTTACCTATATTTATGAATGACAATCCTAATAAACTCATTAGCTAAGCTAGTGTGTCTTACCTAAAGAGCATTGAACTAAGCACACACTAACATTGAACTAACCAAACAACCAACAAAATTGATGACAACTAATTGAACTAACTTATTTCATATATTACTAAAATGTTATATATATATTTTTAAAGAATAAACTTCTAAAAAACAATTAAATTATATTATATTTTATATTATTAAATGTAAGACACTTAAAAGGAAATAGTACCCATCTTCAATACATTTTTGTTTTATGTGTAATGTAATTAATCATACAACTTTATAGTTTTATATATAATAGTATCATAAATTTATAAGATTCACTATACTTTTTAAGTTTTAAATGATGATGTTTTAAGTTTTCAATACATTTTTGTTTTATGTGTAATGTAATTAATCATACAACTTTATAGTTTTATATATAATAGTATCTTAAATTTATAAGATTCACTATACTTTTTAAGTTTTAAATAATGATGTTTTAAGTTTTAAATGATTGACGTTTTTTCATAGTAAAAATAATTTTTTAATTTAAATTAATTTTAAAATATTATTTATATATTTTGTTTAAAGTTTTGTGTATTTTTTTTTCCATTTTTTATTGAAATTAATTTTAAAATATTATCTATATATTTTGTTTAAAACTTTATCTTCATCTTACTCTTTTTTTTTTTTT
>ML777165.1:636819-663638 GCA_009831015.1 Picea engelmannii
AGGAATTAATATTTTATAATCACTTTTATTATATTTTATTAATCATCACATTATAATTTTGTATATTCAGATAGGCTTATCTTCATCTTAGATGTAGATAACTTTGATGTTTTAAAAGATTTAGAGTTAAAATAGAACATGAAATTTAAAATGAAATAAGGTGTTGGACAAGAACTAAAATTTTTTGGTTGTTTTTTTAAAAAATATTATAATATGAATAACATGGATGGAAAACACTCGTTCTTGAAATGTCCCACCTACAAAGACATTAAATTTTAAATCAAATTTTCAAAAAAACTATAATAAAATCGAAATCCAAAACTTATTAATCAATTAAACTCAAATAAAACTCTAATTTCATTTCCAAATTATTTAATTATAAAAACAACATATTCAATCCAAGCTATTAATTTTAATTTACAAGTTCAATAAACTAAAATCCATCCCAATAATTAATTTTAATTTATAAGTTAAATAAACTAAAATCCGTCCCATAATTTTTCTCCTCCTCATGATTATATATATAATTCGTGATTATATAGGAGGGGGAAGAAGGCTTTGCGGTTTCGGGTCAAATAAGGGCACACATATGGCCGTAGGCTTATAAGCTTGGGCGGTAGGGCCGCAATCCGACTTCCTCTTCCCACCCTTTCCCGCCCTCCCCCTTTCCACCTCCCCCCTCCCCGAACCTCCGATATCCTTCCCTTCCCTTGTCACTTTTTCTGTCAACCAAAAAAGGGCACTGCAGGTCCTCAACACATCGCCGACCTGAAACTCTTTCTTCCTCTACTGATCTCCTTTTCTGGGTGTGATGGTTTCTTTTGTGGTGTCTTCATCCTCAACGGTCTCGGACAGCTAACATGGCGAACTGCAATGACCTAGTAGACTACTCCCTGAATCCGTCTGATTTTCTGCCCTAGACCACGCCACCTGGCAGTTCCCCCTTGCACCTCACCGACTCAGAATCTCCCGATCCTATCCTGTTGTACAACTCCTTGAGCGACCTCCCCCTATCTCCTTGGAACTACACATATTCTTCCAGTTCTTCCCCCCCTACCTCACTATGCTCAAAGGTGGTTTCTACTCTTATTTTTTCGTTTACCTACTCATCGTTCCTCCATCTACTAACTCCACTGTCTAGACAACCCTTTTTTCCTTCGCATTTTGAATACTTCGTCGACCCATACTGGAACAACCCCACTTCAGCTCTGGACCCTTGGGTTCCTCCCCCCCTCCCGAAATCAAAACCCCTTCTAAATATCCCCACCTTGAACCCCTCCCTTGTGGGTATATAACTCTTGGATCAAGGTTTCCCCTCTTCTTGTTTTTACCCAGATTTGGAGCAGGCCATACCCCCTTCCCTTAGCGTCCATCAAGAAGTTGGGATTATAGCCTCTAGTTTGGACCCATCTAATCTAAATGAATGGGATGGTGTTTTGGGAGATTCCTCTAGCACTCTTGGTACCCCTGTAGAAGACACTACTTCTCCTCCTAGTCTTAGTCATGGGAAGCGAAGAAGGACAAGTGTATTTATGCCATAGTAGTAGAATCAAATATTGTTCTTGGTCAAGATATTACTATGGCAGAAGCCACAAACATGGCTGACAAAACCCTTGTGGGAAAATCCTACGACCAACATTTCAGTTTCAAAACCATGCAATCTTGGGTCTCTGATTCTTGGCGGGGATCACCCCCACAACTTAGTCGTTTATCAAAAGGGTGGTTTATGCTGAAATTATCCAACCACAGGCTTTCTGAAAAATCCCTTCTGAGTGGTTGGAGTATTGATTCTACCCTCGTACTTCTGAAGAAATGGGAACCGACCACCCTTGATGCAGCCACTGAAAGATTGGACACCATCCCCATTTGCGTCCGCCTACCAGGTCTCCCACCACAATATTGGTCGAAAAAATGCTTCCAAGTGATTAGAAATGAACTAGGGTCATTCATAAAGAAAGATATGTCCTTCAAGGAAACATGAGAGATGGTTGTTTCCCGAATCCTTGTCTCCCTCAATATCAAAAATGGACTACAAAAACAATTCAAGATGATAGACAGTGGACACACACGCACTTAGTTGTTGAACGACAAAGGGATCCCATTCTATTGTATACGTTGCCATGAACATGGGCACATCTTGACGAACTGTCATCAAACTTTTCATGGTCTAAAATAAAACTCTCCTCTTGCTCAGAACTAATTATGCCCTAGACCTTTGGACAATCGCAGTACCAATTCTTCACATACAACAATGGATCACTCACAACAATTAGAAAGAAACAACCAATTCCATAGAGCAAACAACCTTCCTCATGCAATGAAGCACAACTACAGGATCCCCCCCGGATAGAAGTCACTACAGTGGCCGACACCCTCTCTGGTCAACAACTGCTCTATCCTCTCCGTGCACTTGTGGGTAAGCATCTTTCATATCCTGTCCCTTTTCCTATCAACTATATTATTCACTCTTTTCATTTTTTAAAGATGGACCCCCCCCCCTCTATACAAAACCTTCCCTTCACCATTCTCTCGTTCTCCTGGGACCCTTCCACTCTTTCCTCCTTCCTCCTCCCCACCCCTACTCCCTCCACTAGTGGCCTCAATACGCCTCTCGAGCTCCCCTCTGTCTCATCTTCCGATAACCCCTCCTCGATTGGATCTGATGACTCAACTATCATATTTATCTTCAGAAATCGCAATATTTTGGTTCCAAGGCCAGAAGGGTCTAGGCTAGGCAAAAACCTGGGCATACATAAACTTAAAAAATGTCTAGGTCGATCCTCCCATATCTCTAAAGCACAAAATAGTGCACAAATTGACATTGTTTTTGGTAGACAAAGATCAATTTTTGGGGCCCTTAAAGCATCACAAGCCTTGACAAGGGTTTCCCCATGAAATTCCTCTCTTATAATTGCAGGGGTTTGGCAAGTCCCTAAAAACAAATTGTGCTAAAAAAGATTATTAAACATCATCAACCTTCTGTAATTCTACTACAAGAAAAAATGTATTTGGAAGCCTCAGTGACAAATTCACTTGAATCCCTCTTTCCATCTTAGCAATTTATTAGGATAGATGCAACTGGTCGCTTGGAAGTACTAGCCATCGGATGGTGCAAAAAAACATTCAAGATTCAAAACTCTTGGGCGTTGGAATCATGCTTAGGGGTAGATCTCTTTCTGGAGGGTTTGGGGCTGGATCTCAAGGTTCTAAATGTGTATGGGCCTTATTTCGAACATGCCACTTTTTGGCAATCACTCTTCAAGAAGGACCTTTTGAAAGAGAAAAATATGATTCTAGGTGGAGACCTAAATCTCTCCTTTGGGAATGTAGAAGTCTGAGGACCTTCGGCCCGACCAGACCCCCAATTTGCCCCGTTTTCCCATCTTTTCACTGAATTGGGAATCATCGATATACCACCCATCAAGATCCTCCCCACCTGGAGAAATATGAGGATGGGTGATGTCAGGGTGGCTAAAATATTAGATCTCTTTATGGTCCATGAATCCCTCTTCGATTACCCTCTCCATTTAAAACAATGGATCGACAGCGGAGGAGATTCATACCACTACTCGATTTGGCTTGAACTTGATTTTGGACCAAAGAAACTAGCCAATACTTTCAAGTTCAGCACTACCTAGCTAGAGCCAAGACTTCCAGAATTTGGTAAAGGAAAATTGGATGGCCTTTGATCCAGCAGTCGTCCCCCTAACAACAGTTTAGTTTGTGGAAAATATTAAGCGTATAAAGCAGCTGACTTTAACTTGGGATAGTGAAAAGCATACTAGAGAAGACACAGAACTAAGACAACTTGAAGCCCAGCTTGATCATATCTCTAAACTAGAGGATGGAGGTTATTACTCACAAGATACCAAAGAAAATTTAAGATCCCTAGATACTGGACATAAAAATTTGTTGGACGACAAAGAAGTCAAATGGCGTCTTAAGAGTAGAGCCATCTAGTTGGACAAGGGAGATGAAAAAACGAAAAAAAATTCATGCCTTCACAAAAGGAAGGAAGGCCATTAACAGTATTTTGAAACTACAAGGTCAAGGGGACCCTCCAACCACCTCTTTTGAGGATCTAGCTCATATAGGGATCACACACTTCAAAACTCTTTTTAAGGCTGATCCAAGAGAAAACATCACAGACATTATAAAATCGGTACTCTACTTCCCCAAATTTATGGATGAGGATGGAAATAAAGATCTCTTTATTGAAGTCACCGAAGGAGAACTAAAAGAAACAATCCATATCTTCCAAAAGGATAAAAGCCTAGGTCCAGACGAGTGGACTATTGAATTCTATGTGGCTTTCTTTGATCTAATTGGAGCGAACCTTCTACAGATTGTAGAGGAATCTAAAAGGAATGGGCGTCTATATGCACCTATAAATTCGACCTTCATTGCTCTCATCCCCAAACAATATGAAGGTCAATCCTTTGATGACTTCAACCAATATCCCTCTGCAACTGCCTCTACAAAATCATAGCCAAAATTATTGAGAGAAGGCTAAAGCCCATCCTCTCAAACACAATCTCAAAAGAACAATTTGGTTTCTTGCAAGGATGTCAAATAAATGAAGCTATTGGTGTATCCCAGGAAGGACTTCACAGCCTAAAAACCTCCAAATCCTGAGGAGCCATACTAAAAATTGACCTATCAAAGGCTTTTGATAGAGCAAATTGGTCCTACATCAGACTCCTCACACATTTGTGATTTGAGGTCCCCTTTATCAAATGGATCATGGCTTGTTTAACTTCATTATCCTTTGCTATTCTGATAAACGGGGCAGCCTCTCATTTATTTCACTCAGAACGCGGTCTGAGGCAAGGTTGCCCACTCTCACCTCTCCTTTTCCTTCTGGTGGCTGAGTGCCTCAACTGAGCAATCGACCACGAGGCTCGCTCGAGGAATTTCCATGGTATTTTGATCACCCCAGGCCACAAAATCACCCACCTTCTTTTTGTGGATGATATTATTTTATTCTGCAACGGTTGACGCCGGGATGCTGTGAAACTGGCTGAAATTTTAGACATGTTCCATTGAGCCACATGTATGACCATCAATGTTCAGAAATCAACAATTTATTTTTATCAGATGGAGGAGGAAGTAGAAGCATTATTTAAAATTATTTTCCCCTACAAAAATCTGGACTTTCAAGAAGGAATAAAATACCTTGGTTTTCATTTAAAACAAAATGATCAACGAAAATCAGACTGGCATTGACTACTAGCCAAACTGGAAAACCAATTAAAAGGATGGAGCTTCAGGTGGTTTTCACAAGCAGTAAGGATCAATTTGGAAAAATCGGTACAGGAAGCCATTCCATTCTACTGGATGTCACTTGCATGGATCCCAAAAGGCATTATAGATAAACCTAGAAGAATCTATTTCCGCTTTATCTGGTCTAGAACACAGGAAACATTCACCATCCCCTGGGCCAAATGGGATCAACTAACTTGTCCAAAAGCCCTAGGTGGATGGGGCCTAAAAAACATTTTCCTTTTTGCAAAAGCATTGGCAAAAAAATCCGGTTAGAGACTGCTCACCACAGATAGCCTTTGGACAACTATTTTGATACAAAAGTACATTCGACTAGATTCACTTGAAGACTGGATTCAAAAACCAGAAAAACATCATACAAACTGCTCCATTATTTGGAAGACCATACTATCCTCTTTTTAGGTAATCAATGATGGACTAGCCTGGAGAGTGGGCAATGGATCCCAAATATGAATTGGAGTTGATCCCTAGCCAGGAAGTGGGGTCACTCATTCACTGAGTCCTGAGTTGATTGACAGACTTCACCTACAATTTTTTTTTTTTTACATTTCACAGGTAACAAACCCTCTCACCACTGCTATCTGGAAACAAGGATGGAAAAAGGAAGAAACTCTCGGTTTGCATACCCCACACATAGAACATTGGAACATTTATATTTTTTCACTCCAGTCAAGTCACATTCGCATCACAAAAGAAGAAGATGAACCTCTATGGAAAAAATCTCCTCACGGGGTCTACACTCCAAAATTGGGATACATCTCAATAAATATTGAACTTTTTCAAAGAGATCCATCCTGGTGGTGGCGAGGGTTATGGAAAGTAAAATGTCCACAAAAAGAAAAAAAAAATCATGTGGTGTGTACTCAATAAAAAAGTCCCCACTTGGGACAACATGCAGAAGCGAAGCATTGAAGGACCTGAATGGTGCACCCTCTGCAAAGGAGCCAATGAAAATAGTATGCACCTTTTCATCCTCTATCCTTTCTCCAAACAGGTCTGGCAAGACATAACATTACATCTAAATCAAAGACTCACTTGGGAAGGACCCTTTGTTGAAACAACCTGGCAACAATGGACACAACATACGTCTTACAAAAACATCAAAGGTTTACCTTTTATTATCTGTTGGGGGATCTGGTTAGCATGCAATAAGGCAATCTTTCATGACCAACCTTCCCTTCCTGAACTCACTGTTTCCCAAGGATTAGCAATCCTCTCACATTTCCCTCAGGAAAAAGATATCCCTCCCATCCACCCCACTTTCCCCACTCCCATTGACCTTTCTAAGCCTTGGGCTTACTTCGATGACACCTCACAAACCAATAATCAAATATATGGAAGAGGTGCAACTCTATACCTCTCCAACAAACACCTCTTCAAAATCAAAATGGGATTGGGTCCAGGAACAAACAACTATGCTAAACTCTTGGGCTTAAGGCTTCTACTTCAATTTGTAGGGGAAAAGGGGGTCCGAAATCTACAAATTTTTGGAGATTCAAAAAATGTTATCAATTGGACTCGTAAACAACAATATTGTCACAACATCTTTTTGCAGACACTCTTAGAGGAAATCTTCAGATTACTAGACGCTCTTGTCTCTTACTCAATTAAACATGTTTACAGGGAACAAAATCAATTAATTGATTCTCTTTCAAAAGCTGGACTACAACTTCCACATGGGACCTGACACATATCTGAAACAAAGGATGAAGACAGATATGAGTTTTTCCACCGCCCCTTCATAGAGGCCATGGGATAACTTCCTCCAACAGAATTTTGACTCTGCTCAAATTTTGGATCAACAACAATACTTTTCACAAAAAGGTTGAACGACTCACTACTTTTTTTGGCTCAGTACTACATCCCTTACAGACACAGATTGCATATGACTCTTGCAAATCTATACGACTCATATATTTTGTATCTTATTATCGCACTATTTTTTTCCTACTGATGACATAAGGTCAACTCATCTGTAGAAGAGATGAAAAGTGCTAACAACACCTACATAATGTAATTTTATCTCTTCGGATGAATACAATTATGCTTTTTTTTCCAAGGAAAGAAAATTCATGATTATATATATAATTGTGATTAATGATTTATATTTATTTATTCTTTGTTATATGGATTTGTAAGGATTCATTTTTCTCCATAACCATCAAACGATTGAATTTATCATATAATATAAGACATATTATTATATAAAGCTAATACTTATATAATTTATTTTTTATTTTTTAATCTAAATGAACCTTTTAATAAAATGTAGTACAACTACTTGATGTACCGCTCACCCTCTCAGTCCTTGTGAAAAGTCTAGAGGCAAGATCGTTCTTTCAGTCGCACGCTCCAGTCAATGAAATGTCTAAAAACAAGATCATGAAAATCAACGAAGTGAGATGACTCCCACTACGTGGTATTGAGTGGAACAGGGGAATTCGGATGTATTTATATGTATGTTACACGATAGGGCTTTCGATGTATATTATTATTTATATTTCATTTTAAATCATTTATTAAGAATGAGCATTATTTATATATCTATATATAGTTGTTTTTATGAATAAGATATTGGATTAAGTATTGATATCTTTTTTAATTTGATTTCATTAAAATTTGGTAAATTTAATTTTAGTTGTTTTTATTCAAATTTGGTAAATTTATATATATATATTATTATTTTTTATTTTTTTTTTCAAATTAATTGATTATCAAGTTGTTGAAATTGATACTCGAAATTGAATTCATCAAGATGTTAAAATGACATTCCAACAAACAAATTTAACCAAGTTTTCAAAAACCTTGTTGAAATTGATACACGAAATTGACTTCAAGATATTGAAATGATATTCCAACAAACAAATTTAACTCAAGTTTTCAAAAATCAAATTTATTAATAATAGTCAACAACGATAACTGTCCTCACCCACCTAAAAACTCTTTCCACAAACTTTCTTCACCGTGTGTGTCCCCGGGATCCCACTACGTGTTTGACGGAGTGGCACCACCAATGAAATTTAAATACAGCGACTTTACCAGTCTCTGTAAATCCCACCACGTGTTTGACGGAATGACACCACCACGTGTTTAACGGAGTGGCACCACCACGTTTCGACTGGAAATTCCACCACGTGTTTGACGGAATGGCACCACCAATGAAATCTAAGTACAGCTATTTGATGTCTCCACCACGTGTTTGACGGAGTGGCACCACCAATGAAATCTAAATACAGCGACTTTCCCAGTCTCTGTAAATCCCACCACGTGTTTGACGGAGTGGCACCACCACGTGTTTGACTGGGAAATTCCACCACGTGTTTGACGGAGTGGCACCACCAATGAAATCTAAGTACAGCTATTTGATGTCCCGCTCAAGCTTCAGTCCAGTCAATGAAAAGTCTAAAGGCAAATGACCAGTTTCCACAAGGGATCCCATTACGTGTTTGACGGAGTGGAACCATTAATGAAGATCACATTACGTGTTTGACGGAGTAGAATTTCACTCATCCTTTCAGTCTGACGCTCCAGTCAATGAAAATCAACGAAAAACCACGAAAGTCTAAAAGCAAGATCATGAAAGTCTAAAAGCAAGATCATGTATGAAGGATCCCACGAATGAATTCTACTTTATGTTTCAGTGAAGTTCTAGAGGCACGATCAGTCAATGAAAAGTCTAAAAGCAAGATCATGAAAATCAACGAAGTGAGATGACTCCCACTCCGCGGTATTGAGTGGGACACGGTGGTTTTGGAAGGGAGCGAAATTTAAAATCCCTCATCTATTTATTTACATGTATGTTGACACCAGGGTTGAAATTTGAAATTTGATTTTAATTCATACTTAATATTAACTCCAAAGCAATTAAATAATAACACAATTTAAATATGAAAAATAAGATATTAAAATTATTATTTTTTCATCATTTTATTTTATTTATAAAAATAAAATATTAAATTATTTAATTTTATAAATTGTTTTTTATCTTGCTAATTTATATCATCTTTATAATTAAGCAATAATCTATAAATAAATAATCACTATAGGTATTCAGTCCAATATTATGAATCTTTATAAATTATTTAACAATTTTATCTTTATAATTCAAGTAATCAATATAAATATAAGCAGATGAAATGTGAGTTCATCAACCTTGGACATAGTTTCTCCGCATGCATGTCAATACTCCTCGTCGTTTTGAGTCTCTTAGGAAAAAAGATTTTGTTAAGCTCAAGAGAAAGAGTGCAAAGCACGCGCCAGTGCCTAAGTCCCTCAGAACTGATGAAACTTAGGAAGGATAGCAAGATTTAAGTCTCGAAAGGGAAGATCGTTTCGTTTGGAAAGACGATCGAACAAGATCCGTTCGGAAGGACCCAAAGGTCTGTCATGACCGTTGGATTTGGAGAAGGAGCATAGGTGTTAATTCCTCGACTCTTTCAATCTTTGCAAGTTCAACAAACTTTGGTATCCATCGTAAGGGAGACAGATCCTCTGAAGTCCCGGAGCCCTAAGTTAATCTGGGCTGTAGATATGAGGATGCCTGAGAACTATCCCAACCGTCAAATCTACGATGTGGTCAACCCAACGTTGACCGCTTTGGGAGGACAGGGGTGTTGCAATGTCAAAACACCCTCGAAGGTCGGAGTTGTGAAGTAATGGGGATCTGGATATAAGGATCCTTTATGACCCCTCTTGACCATTTGACGATGGGGATGCGTGTATCATGTCGAGAGCACATTGGGGCCCACATGCCAAGTGACGACATTGCCAGGTATGACGACCTCGTGGCAAGGTAAGGGGACGTCAGTGACTGGAGGTAGGTGCCATGTATTCTTATCGGAGTGTTTTGGGATGATAGATGTCCCTTTAGGAATGGCCCAACAACGGGACCCAAGGGACCCTTGAGTGGAAGTTACAAGTCGTAGATCTTTGGGGTGACGTGGATACCCTCGGACCGTCAGATCTATGTTGTGGTCAGCCTGACGTTGACTGGCTCTAGGAGAAAAGAGGAGTTTGCGTCGCAGAACTCCTGAAGGCCGGAGTCGCGAAGTAAAGTGGACCGCGGATCTAAGGATCCTTCGGGATCCCTCTCAGCCGTCGATATACAGGGGATGCGTGGCACTAGATCCCTTAGTTCGAAGACTGAGCACTCTAATAATTTGAGGTGTGGTATGTTGATAAGCTCCGAAGCTCGAAGTAGCGAGAGTCGTCAATTCGAGGATGCTTCAGGACTTTTCCTAACTGTTAGATCTAGGTTGTGGTCAGCTCGGTGCTGACCAACTCTGGGAGAAAAGAGGAGTTTGCATCGCAAAACCCCCGAAGGTTGGAGTCACGAAGTAACGTTAGCCGTGGATCTATAGATCCACGTGGCCGAATCTCGACAATGAGATTTGAGGGATGTTAGAAGGTTGTCAGTCTGGTGTGACGTGGCAAATCGACGTCACCAGTGTGACATGGACCCACGATCGATGTGCCATGTGTCAGCTCGATCTGTGCTTTTTGTAGACCCTATATGCCTATTGGAACGTAACACATGTCACACCTGGCCCTTCTACATGTCAGCCCCTGGTACGTGCCTACCTAGCCAAAGTAGTTGGTGAAGTGACCGGAACTCCAGGAGTCCGGGACTTCGGGACTCCGGAGGATTTGGGGTGTAGCGTAATAGAGGGACCCAAAATGGCCGAAGGTTTGAGCCATGTGGTAGGCTTACGGGACTTCGGGAGTTCGGGATTCCAGAAGGTCTCATGCGTAGACAATAAGGAGGTGTTAAATGTCGAAGCGTCGAAGTGTTGAAGTTCCTGCTGGCCTACGTAGACAAAGGTTGAGTCCAGTTGTGGGATCGAACGGTGGATGGACTTCCACTGTGGATGAAGGAACTTGGAGACAATACGTGTGAGGTGGATTCACGTGGATGCCACATGGCCCTCAACCAATGAATGCCTAAAGAAATTTGGGAAGCCATAACTTGCAACCCAAAGCTCAGAGTTGAACCTAGTAGCAGTCATTAGAACGCTACGGGTAAGTATAAGAGGATGAAGACCTCAGACATAGGATTTGAGATGTTAAGGAGAGAGAAATTTTTATGGCCCATCCCTAGGAAAGATACTCAGGGGTCGGGTGTGTTACAAATTGGTATTAGAGCACGACAACAATACTTGGCTTGCTTAGGCTCATGCATGAGTCGCATGAAAATATTTTTGGAGGACTTTAAGGGGTAACACCCTATCTTAAGCCATTCCTAAGAAGCTTAGTAAACCTCAACTGAAGAGAGGAATGAGATCTTTTTACTGTTGATATATGCTTTGAAATTTGCACTGTATGTTGCTAATGTTTCCAAATAAAGAAGCTGACTTCACTCTGCAATCGTATGTGTTGTTGTACAAACATAAGCCTCAATTACCAAGGCTAGGATGAGCATGTTGAGAATGTTGCTGCCAAACATAAATCATCTGCATAATTTCCTTGAGTAGAAGGATGAATATTTAAAATTCAGTTGGGATTTTACCCCAACGACATTGAATCATGCTAGTTTGTGGCAGAGGAAGCCTACTAGTTCTTTTTGGAAATGATGGTCAATCCTACATGAGTGGGATTATGCTGAAGAACAATAATATTTAAACTAAAATAGCAATGTGAATGGATGAGGTAAAAAAAAAAAAAGGTGCAATAGATGCACCTACAAGTATACAAATAGGTGTATACATGCTTAAAGGAATAATATGACTGCAAGCTCTCAACTAAGGGGGAAGCTCAGTTTTGAGTGTCCCTATGAGACTTATCATAAGAATGGTTGGAAGATCCTTGGGAGAAAGATATACAAGTCGATGTGTCCATGTGTGTGAATGACATGGAAAAAGGTGCAAGCAATGAGCTTGCATGATGAACGTCTGGGCTGTGTGTGTTTATGCTTGAGTGCATGTATCTAATGCATTGTGAAGCTTCTTGATATGAATCCTAATAGTAAATACCAGTTAGGTATGAATGATATTAAATGTGAAAGTGATGCACATGTACAATGTAAGAGTATATGTATACTGAAGGCACAAAGTGACTGCCTAAATGAGTGAAATGAGAGACAAGCATTGCACCTGCCAAGATTGAATGAATACCATGGATGCATGGTTGACTCCATTTTGAAGAGTAATGAAAATTTTGTTTTGAATGATAGCTTAAGGGGAATGTAATCCATTTCCCCAAGAAAGGACATCATAAATAAATGAAAGAGTAAATGAGCAAGGATGGTCTGTTGTCAGGATAAGAGGCAAATGATTATGCCTTGAGGATCACTTGAGAATGATTTTGAACAATCATGAGTTGACTAATTTTAAAGTAGAGATGTATGTAGGCTGTGAAATATACCCATGGTAGCTACATACAGGCTTTTTGTTATGCATATGGTTAAGTACATCATGGATGTAAGTTAACAAAACCAGAATACGTGTGGATACAAAATTCGGATGCATGACAAAAATGCATTTTTATATTCCTTATGGAATATTTGGTAAACAACTGAAACTAACTCAAGGTTGAGGTCATCACACATAGTGATGGATATGCAATAATAAAGTTGCATGTTGAGGGAGTTCCCTGTGGAGGAACTATGTGAAGACTCTGCTAGGAGGACAGCGTCACAACCTTAATAACTGCTGAGAATTAAGCAATGAGTTACAAGCTTATATATATATATATATATATATATATATATATATATATATATATATATATAAGAATCCTAGATTACATTTTGAAAACATCATGTAATGAATAAAAGACTAATAAATGAATAAATGAGTATGTTTGACTGAATAGGCTTGGTTGAAGCCATGTTAAGAAAAGGCAGTGAGGCCTTAGATATAAATCAACTGGGCTAAAAAGTCCCAGGCGGTGTAGAAAGAATTGGAAGAAGGGGAGAGCCCTCGATTCTTTTCTTGCTGAGTATTATGTTTTCTCTGGGATGAGAAATATGGTACACTGATGAAAGTAAATCTTTTGACACCATAGTGATGATGGTTTTATTGATGTAGAAACAATCAAGATCTATTTGTGTTGCACTCATGGAAACATTAAGGATAATGTGATGAAGTGCATAAATATATGCTAGGACATGTCTGAAAATGTTTTATTGTATTAATGTTATGAACAAAATTTTGAAAGGCAGTTGTATGGCATGGATACCCAAGTAGAGTATGATTCAAGAAGAAAACCCTAATTGAATCAGGTTAACCAAGGACCTGACAGAGGAGATGAATGCGAGACGTTCATCGAAGAGAAAACTGATATCAGTCATCAGATTGACTTCAATATCCATTGGAGTTAACGGATCAAACACTAGTCATTCGGTTAGATCGACAGTCGGAGATCATTACGGAACACGAAGGCAAAATTAATAGACGTACTAGTTCATGGTCCACAATCAACCATCACCGTTGATATCGTCGGGATGGAGGATCAACGACCACAATTAAAAGAGTCGGGCAAGAAATTTTCAGATTGTGGAGGTTGAACTTTCCGCTAAAGAGCGAGCATATTGGGGTTCCACAATCTCTTTGAACCGCCAATCTGTGAATGATCAGGGGTGAACCTGCAAGGAACCCACACATTAATGTTGCATAAACGCGTACTGTGATTGGGTTCTGTGGTTAAATTTATAAAATCAAAGTTCTGAATTCTGTGTCAAACACTTCTGTGTTGGAACTATTATTATCTGGAAATCGTATGGTTTAAAATCGATCGAGGGATAACATCGACGACCCGCAACCATTGCAAAGATTGCATATGCACACGGGTTAACATCGAGACCTATAACCATAATTTAAACTCAATATAGCATTATTTTGAGTTTGGGATCCGATCATAGATTGGACGACCCGTATTCATTGTAGAGATCGAGAGGAGAGTTAAACTGCGAGCTAGTTGAGGTTCCGCAATCCCTTGCCGATGTTGGATCTGGGGGAAGACGGATCTACACCATCAATTTGCAGACAAGGGATTAAGCTAGGATCATAACTCCTGGATACGGGAGTTGAAAGGATAGCGACTGAAAAATAATAGAGTCAAGGTCACAACTCTTGGTCACATGGAGAGAAAACGGAGTTCCTCTAGGCCAGTCAAGGAAAATAGACTTTATCACTCTACGTTAGACTATGGTCATGGGGACTGGTTCTATGGGAATAAAGGTGATCATAGTTATCACATTGCATGGAATTTCTTCGAGGAAATGCATGTTTGCATAAAGGGAAGACAATAGACCTTCCATTGAGGAAGGAAGACCTTCCAAAATTTTACTTACATTGTATGGGTGTCAAAGAAAATAAAATTTGGGTGGCCATGATGTGGGCACCTTGGCTACTAACGAAGAAAGAATGCTTGGGTGCATTCAAGAGAAACTTATAGTTTCATATGTGTCGACTTGGGATCATGAATCATGATCAACCTGTAGCAAGAAGCACAGTTAGGATGCAATAATGAACGAAGATGAATAAGCCATATGGTGAAGAGCTTGGCTAAGCCCCAACACACCATGGAAAAGTGATTGTCATAAAGTGTGGCAAACTTGAAATAAATGAAAAGGTGCATTGGGTATGAATGTGGCCACGAATGTTAGCACATTCATTAAAGTCAATTGATATGTGAATTACATTTTGAAAATTTGGTATGCTAAAATGATGCATAGGTAAGGAATGATGTTTCCTTCCATGTTTATATAGATGTGATGCAACTGTTAGAATGGACAATGTATATAAGAATCCTAGATTACATTTTGAAAGCATCATGTAATGAATATAATACTAATAAATGAATAAATGTGTATGTTTGACCGAATAGGATTTGTTGAAGCCATGTTAAGAAAAGGCAATGAGGCCTCAGATATAACTCAACTGGGATGAAAAGTCCCACGCGGTGTAGAAAGAATTGGAATAAGGAGAGAGCCCTCAATTCTTTTCTTGCTGAGTATTATGTTTTCTTTGGGATGAGAAATCCAGTACATTGATGAAAGTAAAGGTTTTGACACCATAGTGATGATGGTTGTATTTCTGTAGAAACAATCGAGATCTATTTGTGTTGTACTCATGGAAACATTAAGGATAATGTGATGAAGTGTATAAAGATATCCTAGGTCATGTCTGAAAATGTTTTATTGTATTAATTTTATGCACGAAATTTTGAAGGCAGTTGTATGGCATGGATACCCAAGTAGAGTATGATTTAGGAAGAAAACCCTGATTGAATTAGGTTAATCAAGGACTTGACAGAGGAGATGAATGTGATCCGTTCATCGGAGAGAAACCGATCTCAGTCATCAAATCGACATCAATATCCACTGGAGTTAACGAATCAAACACTAGTCGTTCGGTTAGATTGATGAACGGGGATCATTATGGAACAAAAAGGGAAAATTAACGGATGTACTAGTTCACGGTCTACAATAAACCAACACTATTGATATCGTCGGGGTGGAGGATCAACGAACACGATTAAAAGAGTCGGGTGAGCAATTTTCAGATTGCGGAGGTTGAACTCTCCACTAAAGAGCGAGCATATTGGGGTTCCGCAATCACTTTGAACCACCAATCTGTGAATGATCGAGGGTGAATCTGCAAGGAAAACACACATTAATGTCGTGTAAACTCGTACTGTGATTGGGTTCTGTGGTTAAATTTAGAAAATCAAAGATCTGAATTCTCTGTCAAACACTTATGTGTTGGAACTATTATTATCTGGAAATCGTGTTGTTTAAAATCGATCGACGGATAATATCGACGACCCACGATCATTGTTGAGATTGCATATGCACACGGGTTAACATCGAGACCTGTAACCATAATTTAAACTCAATATAGCAATGTTTTGAGTTTGGGATCCGATTGTAGATTGGACGACCCGTATTCATTGCAGAGATCAAGAGGAGAGTTAAACTGCGAGCTAGTTGAGGTTCCACAATCCTTTACCGATGTTGGATCCGGGGGAAGACAGATCTACACCATTGATTTGTAGACAAGGGATTAAGCTAGGATCATAGCACTTGGATACGGGAGATGAAAGGACAGCGCCTGAAAAGAATAGATCCGAGGTCACAACTCTCGGTCACATGGAGAGAAAATGGTGTTCCTCCGGGCCAGTCAAGGAAAATAGAGTTTAGCACTCTGTGTTAGACTGTGGTCATGGGGACTGGTTCTATGAGAATAAAGATGATCATAGTTAGAAAATTGCATGGAATTGCTTCGAGTAAATGCATGTTTTCGTAAAGGGAAGACAATCGACCTTCCATTGAGGAAGGAGGACCTTCCAAAATTTTACTTACATTGTATGGGTGTCAAAGAAAAGAAAATTTGTGTGGCCATGAGTGTGGGAACCTTGGTTACTAACGAAGAAAGAATGATTGGGTGCATTCAAGAGAAACTTATAGTTTCATATGAGTTGACTTGGGATCACAAATCATGATCAACATGTAGCACGAAGCACAATTCGACTACAATAATGAACGAAGATGAATACATCATATGGTGAAGAGCTTGGCTAACATCCAACACACCATTGAAAAGTGATTGTCATAAAGTGTGGCAAACTTGAAATAAATGCAAGGGTGCATTGGGTATGAATGTGGTCACGAATGTTGGCACATTCATTAAAGTCAATTGATATCTGAATTACATTTTGAAAATTTGTTATGCTAAAATGATGCATAGGTAAGGGATGATGTTTCCTTCCATGTTTATATAGATGTGATGCAACTGTTAGAATGCAAAAGTTAAGAAATTTTGTGATGACATTTTAAATGTGGTGAGAATATATATATATGAACATGAGAAACTAATAGTTTGTTTGGCTGTGTAAAGAATGAATTGCGGGAAGAAAGAGTCTTGGATATGGCAGTATTGTAATCCCATAAGGAAGACCAATTGTCTGCTAAGATAAACTGTTATAGGGAGGAAAGTCCCATGCTTGTGAAATTGTTCCTTGTGTGGAACAAATCTAGAAAAACAAAATGTGGAATTGGAAATATGTAGGTGACAGATTTGCAATAAAATTTTGAAATTCAGAATTTATGATGACGTCTCATGAATTTTTGTATACCTGGGATACAGGTGAGAAGAAAATATTTGTCCAGAAAGGAAAGATGAAGGCTGTCAAACTGAAAAGCATGAAAAATGGCTATTGTTGATCCATGAGAACCCCGTGGTAAGCCATGATCCCCTAGAATATTTTGTGTTGAGGTAACACAAACCGGAGGGATCCCTCGATAGAGAAAGTCTGAGGGATGCCTCGACTGTAAGGCTCAATGAAGTCTCTGGAATTCTTCCTGTGCGAGAAAACATTGGCAAGGAAATATGGATCACCCGAGGAGCTATATAACAGAGAAGGGGATGCCTAAGCCTGGTCCTGGAGGGTCAGTGACCGCAAGGAAGAGGAGACTCTGATAGTTCTTGTAAAATATTGATTGGGATCATGCACATAATGGGTATGTCCGAGAAAAACAATGAGCCTGTATAACAATAAATCCATGCGGATACAAATCCACAAACTGCGCAAATAAGTATTGCGCTAAATTGTGAAATTTTTTCACATGAAACTATGATTAATGTACTTGTTGTTCAAGAATTTTTGAAGGTAGGCGAAGAAGGCCAAGAGGATTAAAAGGACCTGAACAAGAAAGAGGGTCAATACTTCTGAAGCAATGGAATGAGAAAGGCCTGACAGGTGTTACTAAGAAAGAACACCGAGGACGATGTTCCTTTTAAGGGGGAGGGGATTGTAACATCCTTATTTCCCCCAACTTGTAATTAATCATTAATCATAATCAACATGCTATGGCATGGGAACAATGTAAATGTATTATTGTTTGAATTGTAAACAACTGACCATGGGGGAGAATCCTTGAAGGTGCTGGCCATGATATCACTAGAGGAAAGCATGTGAAAATTATAAGAGAAGGTTCATTATATCGAATGACCCCAAATTTCCCTTGCTGAGGATAACAAACCTCCTCCAGTTCCTAAGGAGGAATCAATTAATGAAGAAAGGACCATTGGTTGAACCATAAACCACCCCCATGAATGGTATCTTGTTCTAGTTGCATAAGGTTAGCCCAAATTACGATAGGGTCCTGCAGACCCAGACTGACTGGAGTTTCTTTCTAACAAAAGGAACAAGATAGGAAGGATAACCTTCTCAAGGAAAGATGTGCATGAAAGGAATGAAAAGAATAAAAAGGGAAGGGAAGATAACGTAGGGAGATCTCTAGCGGAGAACAAGACCTAAGTAGAAGGCCATGAGCTTGATGTTGAGGAAGCATTTAATAAACCTTGCAGAAGCTATGAAATAGAAAGGACCTTTCAGAATTGGCATAATTTCCCTAGTGATATCATGGCTTGGCACGAGGGTGGCCAGAGCACTAAGAATAAATTCCTTTGACCCTATGGTTGGGTGGAAAGGCGGACAGCTAGAGTCAGTTAGTTGGCTACAACCTGTAATAGATAAGTATTCTCATATCCTGTGTAATTAAACTGTAACTGTAGATTATAGTTGGATATCCTATGAATGTTGTAGGGATGCGCATGTTTGCTTGATGACTAGATTGTATCCATTTATCTTTTCTTGATTGTGTAGTTAAGAAAGTAAGGAACTATATGGTTTGTATATGTAAATGATCGAGCCCTGTAGTGGCTCAAGTTTAAGCAGATGAATTGTGAGTTTGTCGACCTTGGACATAGTTTCCCCGTATGCATGTCGATACTCCCAGATAGATATTTTGAGTCTCCTGGGAAAAAGGAGTTTGTTAAGCTCAGGAGAAAGAGCACAAAGTGCGCGCCACTTCCTAAGTCCTTTAGAACTTATGAAACTCAGGAAGGATAGTGATATTTAATTCTCGAAAGGGAATATCCTTTCATTTGGAAAGATGAGCAAACAAGATCCGTTCAGAAGGACCCAAAGTTCTGTCACGACCATGGAATTTGGAGAAGGAGCGTAGGTGTTAACTCCTCGACTCCTTCAATCTTTGCGAGTTAGAAAAAAATTGGTATTCGTCGTAATGTAGATGGATCCTCTGAAGTCCCAGAGCCTGAAGTTAATCTGGGCTGTAGACCTGGGGATTCCCAGAAACTATCCCAACCGTCGGATCTATGATGTCGTCAACCCGATGTTGACTGCTTCGGGAGGAAAGGGGTGTTGTAATGTCAAAACCCCCTTGAAGGCTGAAGTCGCGAAGTAATGGGGACCATGGATATAAGGATCCCTCAGAACCCCTCTTGACCATTCGATCATGGGGACACATGTATCATGTCGAGAGAATGTGGGGGCCCACATGTAGAGTGATGGCTTTGGTAGGTATGACGATCTCGTGGCAAGGTAAGGGGACGTTGGTGACCAGACGCAAGTGCCATGTATTCTTATCGAAGTGTTTTTGGATGATAGATGTCCCTCTAGGGATGGCCCAACAACGGGACCCAAGGGACCCTTGAGTGGAAGTTATGAGCCATAGATCTCTGGGGTTACGTGGATACCCTTGGACTGACATATCTAGGGTGTGGTCAACCCGATGTTGACCGACTCTGGAAGAAAAGAGGAGTTTGCGTCACAGAACTCTCGAAGGCCAGAGTCGTGAACTAAAGTGGACCATGGATTTAAGGATCCTTCAAGATCCCTCTCAGCTGTTGATATACAGGGGACGCATGGTGCTAGATCCCTTAGTCTGGAGACTAAGCACTACAAATAATTTGAGGTGTGGTGTGTTGATAAGCTCCAAAGATCGAAGTAGCGAGATTCGTCGATTCAAGAACGCTTCGAGACTATTCCTAACCGTCAGATATTGATTGTGGTCAGCCTGACGCTGACCAACTCCAGGAGAAATGAGGAGTTTGCATCACAAAACTCCCGAAGTCTGGTAGTCGCGAAGTAACGTTAGTCGTGGATCTATGGATCCACGTGGCCGTATCTCGATTGTGAGATTTGAGGGATGTTAGAAGGTTGTCAGTCTAGTGTGACATGGAAAGCTGACATCACCAGGGTGATGTGGACCCACGATCGATGTGCCATGTGTCAGCTCAATTTGTGATTTTTGTATACCCTATATGCCTATTGGAACATAAAATGTGTCACACCTAGCCCGTCTACGTGTCAGCCCTTGGTACGTGCCTTCCTAGCCAAAGTGGTTGGTGAAGTGACCGAAACTCCAGGACTTCGGGACTCTGGAGGATTTGGGGTGTAGCATAATAGAGGGACCCAAAAGGCTTGAAGGTCAGAACCATGTGGCAGGCTTACGAGACTTCGGGAGTTCGAGACTTCAGAAGGTCTCATGCGTAGACAGTAAGGAGGCGTTTAGCATCGAAGTGCTAAAGTTCTTGTTGGCCTGTGTGTTAGACGAAGATTGAGTCCAGATGTGGGATCGAACGGCGGATGGACTTCCACGGTGGATGATGGAACTTGGAGAAAATACGTGTGAGTTGGATTCACATGGATGCCATGTGGCCCTTAACCAATGAACAACCGAAGAAATTTGGGAAGCCATAACTTGCAACCCAAAGCTCAGATTTGAGCCTGGTAGCAATCATTAGAATTCTACAGGTAAGTAGAAGAGGATGAAGACCTCGGGTAGAGGATTTGAGATGTCAAGGAGAGCGAAATTTTTATGCCCCATCCCCAAGAAAGATAATCAGGAGTCAGGTGTGTTACAATATCAAGGACTTAATCAATGAAAGGTAGAGGAAAATGGTCTTTTGAGGTAACTTTGTTTAGTTCTTTGTAATCTATGCAAACCCTCTATTTCCCATATTTATTAGGAACAATCACAAGAAGTGAAACCCATTAGCTATCAGAAATGGGATAGATGGAAACTACGTTTAATAAATTTTGTAATTCGACTTTCACTATCTCATGCAATGCCAAGTTCATTTGACATTGGGGATATCGAACAAGTCAAAAATTATCCTTGAAATAAATATATTGAGTACAAAGACCAAGATGAATTCCCTTCATACTAGTATATTCCCGTGCAAAATGCATTAGCATGATTTTGTAACAAATCAATCAACCTTTGTTTTTGTGAACCTTCTATTCTAAGACTAATATTGAGTTTTTTCCTTGAGCTAATTTCTATTGGAATACCACTTGTTTTAGATACATTGTAGAGATAAGAAGGCATGGACTTGAATTTTGATTTTATGATAGAGAATGAACATTTGTCTTCTAACATAATCATGATATGATTGGTATGTGAATAAGGATCAATGAGGAGATCGTAGATGGGATCATGTTTAGTCTTCTCTTTAAACGAGAGGGAAAAATCAATTGTAAACAATTGTTGGGTATCTTCGTCATCAATGTCTCCATTCCCTTATCACATGGGAATTTTGATTTGTAAACTGTCATGGATATTCCACTGGAACAGTTCATCCCAATAGATCTAATAAAAAAAACCGAAATCTACACTATTTAGTTTAAATTCCTTTATATTCCAAAATATTTAGTTTATGATTTTTTGCTTATGCATGAAATAGATAAAATGAAGAAAATAGAGATCAGTAAAGTAAAATCACACACCATATAGAAGATAACAAAAATATTTTCTATGGGAAATCCTTACGGGAGAAAATCCAACTAGAAGGTGAGGTTGCTCTACTCTCTTTTCTCTGGTATATAAATGATGCAAGTACAAAGAAAGAGGCACTCTCTTCGAATTTGCCTTTGACATGTGGCCTGTATGGCTGCAATAGAATCCCTCTTCCTCTGTTATTCCAACATAATACCACTCTCAATTTTTTTTCTCAACTATGGAACAAGATACAATGCAAAAGAATGGAACCCCTTTTCCTCTTAGTGGCCCAATATTTAACATATCTTGATATCCATCTAGGGGTAGGTTTTTGACTTCCTCAACCCTCAATTGTGATAGGGTTTTGGAACTTCTAGAATCTTCTTGAAATTATATACATGGCTAGCCCAATATGTGTGAGTAATTAGGGATCATGTGACATCCTCTTGTACCATGGTGGTCAACACTATACGTCAACTCACATGAGGCATAACTTTTGCATATGAGCTTTGATTGAAGCGATTTTTGCACCATTGGAAAGATCTTGGTCTATAGAATAGTGTCACAAGGTCCAAGCTTTGTTAGGAATTTTTTAACCTTCAAAATTGTCGTTTGATGCCTCAAAATGGCCACGAAAGGTTCTAGACCCCAATTTTCAAAACTGGGACCTGCCACTAAAATGGCTCTACAGGTTGATTCCTCGAATGTTTTCTACTCTAAAAGGATCGAGATAGATGACAAACAATATCATGATATAATACAGATCATAACTCCCCATTTATGGGGGATTTTTGTCCCCAAAATCTTTACTGAATGAGGTGAGGAAATTTTTCCTCTACCTTCTCCCCAGAGTATCACTTTTCTTTGCCTAGAAGTTATCCTTTCAACCCATTTTTCTGAAGGTCATGGTGCCCTTGCCTTGTAGTTTTGGACTACTTCTGCAAAATGGTGTCCTCTGCTAACTCTACATGATAATTTGGTGCTAATTCCTCTATGGAAGGTAGGGCTTGCTCCTACTTCTAATCCAACATGAAAGGCTTATAGAGTTTGGGATTCTCCACATTCACTATTGAATAAATGTGCATGTATGGGGGTAGACCGAGTCTCTAGGAATTATCTCCCACCTTTTCCAATACCTCAAAAGGACCATACCTCAAAGCCCTGATCTTCTTACTGGGACCTTGTAGCCTTTCATTATTCAACTGTAACCATACTATGTCTCCCACTCTAAATTTTCTCTTTGTTATATTCATATGTATGACATACTGTTAATTAAATGGTACTGGAGGTAATTTTGTTGAACTACTAGTAATGGGGACATTAAATTGGTATCAGAGAGGAATTTTTTTTGTGTGGCATCAGCCATCTTGGAGTTGGGGATCCTACATTGTGGTATCAAAGACTAAGTTTCAATACTAAGCCTGTATGGGGTAGCTAGCAGAACACTGAAGATAGAAATTGCATAAATTTATTTTTCAGAGGATTTCTCTAATATATTTGACGAAATTACTGTAGTGAAATTGGGGAAAATTTTACAAGTAATTTGAGGGAATTTAGAAAGAGATTAGAAATCCCCAAATTTTAATTGAAGTCTAAACAAATTTGGGCCTATAGATGGCCAGATTTCAAATTTACAGTACAACCATGGAAAAATTGGTGCAAATTTCCTCAATTCATGAACAAAATTGAGAGAAATTTGCACCCAAAATTGTCAATTAGTCATGCACGAATGTAATGGACTATCTATAGGGATAAATTGGTCATAACAAAGATAATTAAAGAGCTTCAATGGAGGCCTAGGGAAGCAATTATGAATTGGGGTGAAATTTGGAAAAGCCCCAATTTTTGCAATGTAATTCGTGGATAATTCGACAGGGAATAGTCAAATTACATGTACAGAGGTTGAATTGATTCTTATAGGGAATAAAATGTCCATATTAAACTTAGTTTCAAATATTCAATGGCGACCTGAGGGAAGAATCACAAAATTGGGCATAATTGGAAAAATGGAAAAATTCGAAAATTGAGAAAAAATGGGTATTTTTCGTACGATGATGTCAGTAGTGACGTGGAGACACATGTCATATGACATGACAGAGGTGACGTGTACTACCATGGTGGTAGGTACATGATGGAAATTGGCAAGTGTGGCAGGGGAAGTTCACGTGGAGCCAAAATGGAAGGGGCGCATGCCTGACCTATAGAACGCCATGATGGAAGGGGCACCTTCCTTACCTGTAGAACAACATGGTAAAAGGGGTGCTTGCCTTACCTGCAGAACCTTTATTTTGGACCAACAAAAGTCTAATTTTTTTTTTTTTTTTGGGGGGGTCCCTTGTTTGTTTTGGAAACCACTAGGGGTTGGGGGGGAATCCATGAGGAGCCACCATGTCACCAGGATGAAAACCAAAGGGATCCATTTCCTAGCCCCCCTCGATTAACAATCAACAGGTTGGGGGGGCACGAAATGCGACCCTGAGCATTGATCACCATTGATGCCCTCCAATCCTCCACAGTTCAATCATGGTGTCATGCAATTTTGGGCGTGGAGGAGAATTGGCATGGGATGGGACCTGCCCATCCCAACAACTAGTTAATGGGTGCCACATGGAAACAAAGTTGTGGGGCTTGAAGGAAAAGGTAATGCATTCCATGAATAAAATTAGAAAGGGTTAAGATAGAAGACAGGGGTTGACGAGACAGAGTGAGAGTGGCCAAAGGATGGCGTGGTATCATCTGGAGGTGCCAGGTGGACTCAGGATGCTATGACAACATTCCAGTCAGTGTAGTTCAACTAAAAATTCTTAGAAACAGTGAAATTTACCAAAACATTATGGTGTTTTTCAGGTCATTAACTTGTAGGCCATTTTGAAGGCCTAAACAACATTTTTAGAAAATCATTTTTTCACAAAACTGTGTGTATGAAAGTACACACAATTTCTACTTCTAAAAGTAAAGAGATCATAGAGATATTTGTAACAAGCTAAACTATTCTCCAAACAAAAATTGTATGAGAGAGTTAGAAGCCAAACTGTTCTCTAAAATAATAGTACAACTGCTTGATGTCCCGCTCACTCTCACAGTCCCAGTGAAAAGTATAGAGGCAAGATCTTTCTCGTATGGGAGTGAATTGGCCCCAACCAAATTCCCAAATAATTCTTTCTACAACCAAATTTCCAACAAAACTGACAAGTTTCCACACACTTTCTTTATCGTCATGTATGAAGGATCCCACTATCGTGTTTGATGGGGTGGCACCACGAATGAATTTTAAATACAAATACTTTATGCCCCGCTCATTCTCTCAGTCCCAGTGAAAGTTTTAGAGGTACGATCGTTCTTTCATTCACACGCTCCAGTCAATGAAATGCCTAAAAGCAAGATCTCATGAAAATCAACGAAGTGAGATGACTCCCACTACATGGTATTGAGTGGAACAAGGTGGTTTTGGATGGGACTGGAATTAAAAATCATTTGTGTATTTGCATTTATATGTATGCTGGACACCAGGGTTGAAATTTTGTGTTACTCATGCTTCTCAAGGTAAAATTTTGTCCAATCACTCCGTCTCCCACTCAGGATTTCAGTCTCACTGAAAAGCCTCTACACAAGAGCATTCCTTCAGTCCGACACTCCAGTCAATGAAAAGTGCAAAGGCAAGATGATGAAAATCAATGAAAAATCCTTTCATATATAAAGCCAAATGACTCCCATTATGGGGTATTGAGTGGGACATAGGGTTTTAGATAGAACTGTATTCCAATGTATTTATAGTTATGTTGGTAGGGATGAAAAATGGTGTCATTCATGTTTGTTAATGTAAAATTTTATCATTGTTAAATGTTTTACACAATTTATAACCAATGTTGATATTAAATTAGTCAATGTAAATAGTCATACCATCATGGATAAAATATTAAAATAAAATCAATTTTATATTTTTTTTCTTTACAATTCATCTTATATCATATACCAATAATACTATTACATTAGAGTGTTATTTATATGATTTATTTCTATGAATAGGAAAATAGATTAACTATTTGTCTATTTTTTATATGTTTTCATTTAAATTTGGTAAAAAAAAATTTAATCACCATCATCATATTAAAATGGTAAGTTTTAAACTAATAAATAAATTCAAATAGGTCCTCAAAATAGTGACTTGCAATGATATCTTTAAACTTTAATTTTTTTTTCAATCAAGATTGGACAAATCACCAAGGCACTCTATGGTGGTGGAGAAAATTATGAAAACCAATTATAACCATACAAATACTAACGAAATCCCACAGAGTCAACAAGTTTCCAAAATACAAATTCTAAATATAATTAATTATTTTTCTCAATTTTATATAGAATTTTGAAGAATTCTAAATGTTATATGAGTTGGATTTTTCTCAGCAAATATTACTAGAATTTGATTATATAAGTTTTAATGTGATTGCAATTTTTCATTATTGAAATTGCATTTTTGAATGTATAAATGGATTCGGTGTCTTCAAAAAGATTTATTGCACTTGAATGCCCTATTGCACTCGGATTGTGCAATCTCAATAATTGATATCTACAATTCTAGTAATTCTTTTGAATTTTTAATCAAATTTTAAGAAAAAATAATAAGAAAAATCCGAAGAAATTGATATCTACAATTCTATTAATTCTTCTGAATTTTTTAATGAATTTAAAGAAAAAATAGTAAATCTCGAAAAGATTCAAATATTAACATATTTAGACTATGCTATTCACAAATTTCCACAAATTTTCATGGGTAACATACAAATTCCAAATAAAATTAATTACTTACTCATCTGTACTACTTTTTATTCAAGAATTGATAAATTGCCACGATAGCACATGTGGTGGAGAAAGTTATATAATTCAATTACACCTAGATGGTTTATCAAACAAAAACCATAACATTTAGCAGATGTGGTGGAGAAAGTTATATAATTCAATTACACCTAGATGGTTTATCAAACAAAAACCATAACATTCATAAGTTATA
>ML777165.1:663758-684239 GCA_009831015.1 Picea engelmannii
CACAGCCTGAGTGGGCCTAATCATTAAGAACACATGTTTCCTCCTAAGAGGTCACATGTTCAAATCTAGAGTGGGGTAGGGTATGTATACCTCCATAGACTTTACCAGTAAAATCGCCGGGCAGAGGGAGTCTCATACACCAATTTGGTGTATGGCTTGGCTGTGACCTTAAAAATAGATTATCAACTAAAGTTGTATTTGATTTCTTAAGAGTTTGGCTTTTTTGTATATATGGAAACATATTAACAACACAAGACCTAGAGGTATTTGACAAAAGTGAAAGTTGTCTACCCCCTTACGGATCTGTTGGTATGGTACTAATAATTTCCAATGATAAGTATCCTCACTACCAATTAAGAAATAAATTATTCAAATTTCTTACCAAACATTATTGTTGTGTGTCCAACTTATCCATCCCAGTGAATATGGAGTTACTTTCCAAAACTTACTTCACCATCATGTACTTGCATGTGATTCAATGTGGTGATGAGTCTTTCTTTACATTTAGGGGGTTTTCAAGTTAAATTAAACCATTCAATGACTTTATACAAGTGTTGTGTTTGTATACATATTATGTTGGACTTGTGAGCATAGCAAAGAAATGATTTTCATGACCAAGGCATTTGTTTTCTTTGGGTTTTGTTGATATTTTGGATGACAGGTCAATTATTTTTTATATCGATAAATATGAACCCCCTCATTTACCCCCTTGTATGACCTTTCAAGTTCAAGTTTCCATCAAGAACATTTTTGTTCATTAGTGTATCATTGATGAAGGAGAATCTACCTATGTGATGTTCACTTAGATCTAGAAAAATTTAGGTTCACCTAAGCTTATACTATGTACAATCACCCTCTGTGTGTATGATGGTCAACCCTCTCAGCTAGAAGGGTTGTGTAAAAAATTTCCCATGCGATTGGTAGGAAATAAAGTGATTTTAGTTGTTGAGGTTATATATTCCCCCTTGGATTATAACATCCTCCTAGTTCGTACTTTCATGTACACCATGAAGGCGATTTTCTCTTTGATATTTCACACAATGCTCTTCTCTCATAATAGGTAAATTGTCACCATAGATTAGCTTACCTATCACGATCATGTCTCAACTCAATATTGACAATGTTTCCCATTCGTTGGGTGGAAATCAATTAATTACCTCTCTTTCTGACACTATCCCTGGAGTCTACAAAGAATCTACATTACTTGCCACATATTATGGCCCTCCACCAATATTTAACCTTCCAAGTTCATCAAATGTTTTCATGGTATCAACATACCAACAATCAGGTGCTTCCACACCTATTTCATCTATGGAATTATATTTTCATCCATCTACTACACCCACATCTCCTATGTCCTCAACTCCATCATATGGAGAGCCTCACCCTCTTTGTCCCCATTTTGTCTGGGTACCTTTCTTATTCCCTCCTCCAGGAATAGTTAATACAGCTATGATGGCTACATTGAGTTTACCTAATCTTACCTTTGGGATTTATGTATGGTACTTGGATACTCCTGACCCCCCTCCACCCTCGCAACCAACTCCTGGTTTGATTATGACACTCATTTATCCATTCAGAATTACAACTGCACCCTCTACGGGATCCACACAGGCCCAACCAACCCCTACCAAAGATGGGAAAGGTGTTGAAAAAGGGGACAAAGAAAATAATAAAGGGGCATCGATAGTTCTATAGAATCCATGGCCATTGGAAACCTTGCACCTAGAGCCATACTCTCATGTGTTTTGTGTTATCTCACTAGGCATGGTACCAATAACTTTCCATCACTCCTTGAGCTCAAAGAAATTCTTAATGCCAATGATTTAAACCCTAGTCCTTCCACACATGTTGTGCAAGTAATACTCCCTAAATCATCATCCAAGCATATTAAGTCTTTGCATATAAATCACCCCTGGAATTTGTGGGATACATATGGCCATTATTCTCATCATTGTTTTAAAATACCCAAATTTCACAATTCCCTTGAAGTCGTTCGTCAATTGGAATCCTCTTCCAAGGAACACTAAAACCCCATAGTAGAGAACCTCGCTCTCAAGAAAGAAAGGTTTTTTAGGTCAATAGTAAACTGATGGTTGGAATTGGATCTCTTGATTTTAAAATTGATGAGAATTCCTTGCAAATCCTTTACCTATCAACTTCCATGGGATCTAAATGGACAGGAAATGTTCCATTTTACACTAATGTACATCAAAGAATCCCTTGTATCATGTCTCTTCAGTATCAACATCGATGGGGCCTTAATCCACTTACTAGTCTTCAATCTACCTCAATAGATGTTGTGTATGTGAACCATAACTCTCATTCCCATGGCGTTGATAATGAGTTCACTTCCCCATATTCCACCACCTCATTTGGTAGTGTAGGTTATCACATTCCCATATTTCATTTAGATGAAGAAATTTTGGAGTCCCTTACCATGCCATATTACCCTTGGGATGATATGCATCATCATTCCTTATTTTTACCACAAAAACCTAGTACCTTCAACATCCAATATTCTATTGAATCAAAAGATTTTCTATATGAACATGTGTTTGTCATATCCATAGATGCTCCTTGTTATGGTGACATTATAACCTATTTACAAACCTAGAACTTGAGTCTCTCTAACTCATATGTAACATCAGACAGATTGGAAATCCACCTTTTCCTTTCCAAAATAGCATCCAAAGTGTATATGTGTATGTATGTCATCTGGGGCATGCTCCTTGCATGCTACATATCCACATAGTAGGGGGCATCCTACCCATGCCAAAAAATTTATCCCCATCATCATCCAATGGGGGTAGAACATCATGCTTGGGGGCATGATGGCCCCTCGGGTTGATTTTAAAGTTTATCATTGTCCACTCTATGCCTAGGCCCTAATGGCCTAGATTGGGTAGACTCTCCTCTCATTCATCAAATTTTTTTTCTTATTGGCCTCACTAATGCAATATCTACACATGGCATATAGTCGATGATGTAATGTCCCCCATCATAATCGAGGAACATTACTTGTGGAAAATACACATAAATTTGAAATTTTACTTCTAATTAACTTTTTGTAATTTATAATCTATCAATTATACATAGATTTAACCATTGTGGATAACATTATTTAAATGTAGCTACATCATGTCGACGAAATTGAATGTCATGTATTCACTAAGACAAACCATGCACACAACAACATTTGTATTGTGTGTGACAACTTTTCACAACACACGCACAATAGGCTTGGTACTATGCACGACAACTATTCCTAGTGTGTGCGGTGATTCGAGCAATGTGCTAGAATTCGTTACCGTTACTACTAAAATCGACCAACATATGCATTGAAACATTGATTTATGAACAATGTGACAATCAATGTCATGTAATTGTCCATACTAGTTAAAAATGTAAATGCAACTAATAATTTTCACCACAATATCATATAATTCATTCTCATGCACAAAGTAAAATGCACAATAGTTAAACTCATAAATTAACTAAGGAAAACAAATAAAAACTTATCTCTTTAAAACATTTGTGAAACTAGCTACTTGGGAAGGATGTTCCACCCAACTGTATAATTTCTATTCAAAATTTCAACAACAAGTCACCCTCAAGATGAGAATAAGAATCCACAAGAAAAGGGTGTCTCTCATAGTCCACTCACAACTCAATATTCCACAACCGATTGGTATTATCCTACAACTATCCCAAATTTCCTTCAAATCTCTTCCTCTTGAGCTTCTCAACCCAAGGAATGTACCCCTTCACTACTCTCAATCCATTGGGTGTCCCATTCGTTTACCAAAGCATATCTAGAAAAAGTAACTGAGAATGTCTCTACTGGGAACTCAAGGGAACTCACTGCCAGGAAAACTACCAACAACAATAACAAACACTTGTTGTTACAATGCAACTCACACAAGTGTTCACTCTTCAGGCTTGGCAATTTGGTTCATCGATATTTAGCTCCAAAACATTCCAAAATTCTCCCTCATGCTCCATAATTCTCCCAACCTTAGTTCTCTATCTCATATGCTCATTTTCCTTGCTCTCTCCTTGTTGTACCTCTAAAATTCAATTTGTAAGAAAAAATTATGTAACTGCCCATATGAATTTCCTCTATTTTGGCTTACTTTCTTGACTTACACTCTTTCCCAAACTGATTGTTCTCATCCCCCCACCCATGATTTTCAATAACTAAGATATGTGACTCTCACACCCACCCTCTTACATGAGTTTAATGATTGGGCTCTCATACACTCAAACATAAAAATAGAAGTTGTCCCCAATGATAATAAAATTCAGGAAAATAGGTTGAATAATACCCGTAATTAATTTCCCCCTTGGACCCCTCTTAGACACTCTTTTATCGTGTGAAAAACTCATCCCTCATCTTTGTCCATGTCTCCTAGCAGTAAATATCACATTTTATTTATTTAAAAATAGAAAATACATTCACATATTACATTGCTTGGTCATAGCCACATTCATATCTACATTATGCATTAATTAAACTGGGAATTATAGTGGGGATGTTACATTATCCCTCCCCTATAATTGTGCACCATAATTGGTCCAAAAAACCTTGTTGAATACATATACAAATTTACATCACATTACAATATTAAGAAAACAAAGAAAAATTCTGCAAATTTGTTTATTTTATTTTTACCCCCCAACAACAGTCCCAACAAAAATCTCATATTTCTCTCAACTTGTTGACCCAAGGAATGTTCCCCCTTCACTGCTCTCATTCCATCGAGCTACACCATTATTTTATCAAGGCTATCGAAACAAGTGACCATGATTCTGAGATGTGTTTTCAAAACTCTAGCTGCACAAAAATGGAGTCTTTCATTCAATTTCTATTTTTTTCAAAATTGACAAAACATTATGGGTATTCCCGTCGTATAGTTTCTTCATGTTCCTATGTTTAATCTTTAGGACCATAGAAGGTCCATTGAACCTTTACCAACCCTATGGATTTGTTCCTGAGCACTTCAAATTTCCAATCTAGAATGTGTACTGCTTCCACTTGGAAATTCCCTAGATTTTCCACCTGGATCATAGTCCAATCAATTATGTAGTTAGAGTCAAGAACACATTTCTTTAATAATGATGCATGAAATACATTATGCACTCTCATGGATGCAGGAAATCCTAGAATGTATGCAAATATCCCTATCATCTCTAATATTTCAAAAGTCCTACAATATCTTCCTTCCAACTTTGGGAAACGACCCAATCCTAACTAAATTCTTTTCACTTTCACTTTTGGAAAAACATGTTCTCCCAATTTAAAATATCTAAAAACTCTTTTCTTGTCTGCATAAATTTTCTGTATATTCCATGTAGCCTTTAAATTCTTCTTGATCTTTGTCATCTTCTCTTCCATTTCCCTCAACAAATCTATCCCAATGATAATTTCATCTTTTGGGTTATCCCAACTCACCGATGTATTACACTTCCTACCATACAAGGCTTCAAATGGGCTCATTTTTAATGAGGCCTTATACCCATTATTGTAAGCAAACTCTACTAAGTGGATAAAATATTCTCACTTTGATGGTAGGTCCATCACATACATTTTGAGAAAGTCTTCAATGATTATGTTAGTCCTCTTTGTTTTCCCATATGACTCTGGGTGATATGTTGTACTAATAATTAAGTTTTTCCCAAGACCTTTGAAAAATCCTTTCCAAAAATTAGATGTGAATTTTGAATCTCTATATGAAATGATTTCCTTAGGTACCCCATGTAGTTTGGCAACCTCTTTCATGTAGATCTCTACAATATTTTTTTCCTTGTGTGTTGTCTTCACAAGAATGAAATGTGCTTCCTTGGTTAATTTATCTACCACCACCATGATAGAATCAATATGCCTCATTGTTTCGAGAAGCTTTGTAATAAAATCAATTGTAACCACTTCACATTTCCACTTAGGAATGGAAAATGGTTGTACTAGTCCTATTGGATGTCTATTTTTTGTTTTCACCTTTTGGCATTCTAGACACCTGGCAATATAATTAGCCACTTCTTTCTTCATTCTTGGCCAAAAATATTGGCTTCTTACAACTGTAATTATCTTTTGATATCTTGGGTTCCCAACATATGGAACATTATGCATTTCTCTTAGCACCATATTTTTCATCTCTTCGGAATTTGGCACATATATTTTCCCTTTGTACATGAGGATTCCATCCTCTTTCAACGCATGATAATTAATTTTCTGTTGTAAATTTCGTTGTTGTAATGTCTTTTTTATTTTTAGATAATGATGATTTGAATTTGTTTCTTCAAGAATTTTATCTTTTGAATCTGTCATCTACATCTTGATGGATGAAATATACATTTCGTGATTTCTTCTGCTGAGTGCAACGGGCACCTAATTTTCCTTTCCTTTTATATGATTAATTTCAAAGTCATATTCGATCATAAATTCGAGTGGCCTAATTTGTCTAACATTTAATGTTGGCTATCCAAACAAATTCTTTAGACCATAGTGGTATGTCCTTAGCTCAAATCTTCGACCCAGGAGGTAATGTCTTCACATTTTAAATGCATGAACAATGGCTACTAATTCCAAGTCATGTGTGTTAAGCCATAGAAAAATCCCCATGTTATGTACAAAACCCCTTTTTAAGCCATATATATTGAATTATTACATTTATAGTAGGTTGGCTAGAATCCTTCATTGTACCCTTTCATCATAATTGTAACCCTTTGTCTCCTATCTATCTATCTATCTATCTATCTATCTATCTATCTATCTATCTATCTATCTATCTATCTATCTATCTATCTATCTATATATATATATATATATATATATATATATATATATATATATATATATATATATATATATATATATATATATCTATCTATCTATATATATATATATCAAGGAGATCTAGTATTAGGATCATCTTATCTGAAATCCTATTGTGTTCTAAAGTGGATATATTGTTAAGGAGGGTTCCCCCTCTAAGTGGATTGTAATTTATTGATTTCTTATCATTTTTAAGGCGTTCGATCATAACATTTGGTATTAGAGCTCATTTATCCTAGTTTTTTTCTTCTCCAAGAAAGTCATCTTAGTTTTTTTGCTATAACGTTTTTTTTGTGACGATTTAGACCGTGAAAATTAGAGGTTATTCTAAGAAAATACCAAGATATCCGTGGTAAAAATTTCATCTTCTGGGTCATCATACTTTCGGAGATACACCCTGTGGATGATAGGGTATATGACTAGTCCTATTAACTAGTATCAAACAAGTGTTTTGGGTAAAATAGTCATATCTTATTCAGCGAGGATCCAAATTGAGTGAGACTAGTTGCATTGGAAATTGAATAGCTTGTAGTAGTTCGGGTACAATTTTTAGAATCATATATCAAATATTGTGCATGTGGCATGCTGTAAAATTTCTCTCTCCTGGAAAGGAAAAAAATCAACAATGAGTGGGGAAGTTACCATAACTTCCACTTCACTCATCCAATTTTTATCAGACATGTGACATTGAAGAGAAGACATATCAGTGGACTATAGAATGAAAGTTTAGACTTGGAAGATCCGGAATTTTAGAGATACACTAGAAGGAACGTTAGCCAAGATGATAGACTCCAAATTAATGTTTTAAAAGGTACGTAACTTACAATTGGCATAACGGTTTTTTGGAAGATCTATTTCTGGTGATTCAAAATTTGTGATAAATATAGAATAGAGGAGTATTATTATTATTACTCCATATGGATCCCAAAAAGGTGACAACACCTATTAAACCTCTATAAGTCTCATCTATGACTTAAGAAGAAAATGAGGACATACATAACATGTTGTCCAAATTGGAGCAACAACTTGATGAATTGAGTGACAGGTCTAATAATTGGGTAAACTCACAAAGACAAATTCAAGAAATGTAAAATAATATGGCTGATATGAAAAGTAATATGGATGAAAATAAATAAGAAATACAAAAATCTATGAGTTCCATAATCCTTCAGGCTCTAGACGAGAGACTCCCTAAAAGAGATATGAAAATTCCAGGAACCCATGAAAATAAAGGTAGTATTCATGTTGAAAAACCTACTAATACTCAAATTTCAAGTGGATTTAACTCTAATAGTGGAGTTAATGATGGTTGGGGTCATAAATTCAACTTTTCCAAAATTGAATTAAAGAAGTTTGATGGTACCAAGGTATTTACCTGGGTGAACCAAATAGAGCAATATTTTGAACTACATAATATTATGGATGATGGGAAAGGGATTCACATAGAAACCTTGAACTTTGAGATAAAACCATATCAATGGTATCAATGGATAGTGAAAAGTCATCCCCCTTTATATCACTACACTTGGGTTTTATTTACAAGAGACTTAGAAGCACAATATGGGAAAGTTTTGGAACAAGACTACTTCAGTCAATTAACAAGAATGAAGCACGTAGGTGATATTGAAGATTATAATTCAAAATTCCAGGTATTGGCCACAAGGGTGGATAACATAAGTGAAGAACACTTGTTGGAAGCTTACATGGGTGGATTAAAAGAAGACATTAAGCATGATATTTTCTTACGACAACCTACAAATATTGTGGAAGCTGTTATCACCCTATAAGTTAGGGGATCAACTGGTGAATGAGATATTATCTATCTCTAATTTTTTTTTTTTTGACAAATGATTTTTCATTCTGCAAATAATTTGAAAAGAAAAAAGAAAAGAAAAGAAAAAAGAAAAGAAAAGAAAAGAAAAAAGAAAAAGAAAAAGAAAAGAAAAGAAAGAAAAGAGGGCATAAAAAATTGAAATAAAAGCCCCATGCAATAATGGTAACTTGGTCCATACCGTTTAAGCATGGCCAAGTTCTTTTTAAATTTGATGTTGATAGGATAGTGAATGATTTGGCTAAACAGTTTAATCTTTGCCAAAGCCCTTAGGTTAGATTACTGAATAAATCTGACCAGACTGTCTAATCCTAGTCAGATATCCCTTAGGTAGAGTAATTTCTTAACCCAACAGTTTAATCTGGGTTAATTGTCCTAGGAAGATAGGTTAGCATGTAGGTAAATTGCTTCATTTGTTTCACCCCAATAAAACCAGCTTGATGAAAAATGTTGCACCATGTCTCAAATGCCTAAAGGATAGTTTGGTCGAAGTCCCTTGGTGGCGTCTATGTGAAAAGTTTGGGAAAAAACCCATAAGATGCACTTATCCTAAGTTTTCCAAGCACATGTTTCTCCGCTCCTGATTTATGCTCCAAGCACTTTTCGACGGTCCAGATCGTGGCGCCCAGATCTACGGTGCACAGAGCATTATGGACCCCCCCGACCATTCTGCTTTTAACCGGGGGGGGTCTGGAATCGGTAATAAGAATTGAGCACATCTGGACGACCCAGAGATGAGCGCTAAAATCAAAGGCCCAGATTTGATTCCAGACCCCCCCGTCTGTTCTGCCTTTAATGGAGGGGGGTGTCCGTAATGAGAGATAAATGACGTGCTAAGATATGTAGCCAGGAAACAGGCGCCCGGATCAACGGCCCTAAATGGTTTTCGGACCCCCCGTGATGCTCTGCTTTTAACCAAAGGGGGGGGGGTCCGGAATTGTTATTCTCCTTTGGTGGGCCCCTGGCTATACGTGGCGTCAGCCTATTGGTCCTGAAGTCCCATCCCCCATATGCTATCTGACAGCCCAGTCACTCATGGACGTCATCTTCTACTTGTTCCACTTGCTCCTGAGTTTTGTCCCATCCCATAATTGCTGTCAGTCCCTGCTGTCAGTCCTTTACCTTTCCACTCATGACCAGCCCCTTATTGCGACTTTTGCCTCCAATCCCTAGTCTCCACGTCACACGTCCGTATGTTGTGGCCATCGTCACCTACCATCTCACCCCCAAGTGGCCTGTTGTCCATTTATTACAGGATAACATACCCGTTATCCTGCTGACCTGTCTCCCACGTCCAACCGACCCCAGTTTTAAATAAAACTACCATTTTCCCCCTTCATTCACTATTCGTCCATCGCACCATAAAATTTTACCTCTTACACCTCCATTGCTCTTCCGTCACCTTCACCCACAGTCAGTCAACCCCACTAACGTAGTGTTTATTGCAGGTACTGTTGCTGAGATGGCGCCAAAGCCAAGACAAGCAGAAGGAGAGGAGAATCCTTTTCTCCTGCCTCCTGTCGACCTGGACAAAATCCCGTTGGTCGACAAAGATAGATTGATCGTAGATACCATTTGCGACTTCGATTTTTCAGACCTCCAGTCATGGCTCTGGGAGGTGTTCCTGGACCAAAACGATGAAATTGGACTCTGGGAGTCCAATTTGCCCCTGTACCTTTTTCCCCAGATCCACCACTTTCCCGAATTCGCCCTCAAATGCCAAGCTCATTATATTCCTGAACAAAGGGCTGTCGTATCCTCATCCGGAGACACCTTGTTTCTCATCACTCCCGAAGACATAGACCAGATGATGCAAATTTCCCGTGCTGAATCTGCGTCTCCTTTCAACTTAGAAATCCTGATTGAGTTATACCAGAAGATGACATTTCCCCAGAGATCTCAAATTTTTGAGCTTTTCCTTCCCACCTCCGCTCAATTCCCTTCCACAAATCCCCCTTACCCCTCATCCATATTCTCTACCAAGGGAAACCGGGTCATTTCCTCCCTTTTTTCTCTGTTAGGTTACTATTCCGACCATTGGGTGGATGAGCCCATTCTGGGTTTTCTATCCATTTTCTCCAATGATGAAAAACCCACAACACAGTTTGACTACAACACCTTCTTGGCCGATAATATTCACAAACAATTCATGAATTTTGGCACAGAAAGCATGTTCAGATACTCATCTATATTGGCATATATGTTTGTTTACTTTCAAGCATATAAATTTAGTTTCTCCATGCACAAGATGGACGCAGATGGAAGGCCTCAGCCAGTCACAGCATGGACCTCTTTGTTGAAGCACAACTCCACAGAGTATAGCTTCAAAGATTTCATCGTTCTGTTTTACCACCCAGTGGTAAGCATGTTGAGTGGCATGCCTGAGCCTAGAATAAACAACGAAGTCTAGAGAGTTCTGCATCTTTCGGACAGCTCAAAGACCGGAGACTGGTACCTGTATCAAAACCACACCGAGATCAGAGTTTTCGGGTGCGAATTGGCACCCTACAAGCTACCAAAGTATGTGCCGGTAAGAATCTTTGTGTTAGAATATATCAAACAGATCATGAATTTATATGAAAACCATTTTGTTTCCCTGAAGAAAAAACAACAACTTAGAATCAAGGGCCAGATTGGCTCTTTCATTTGCAACAGTCGAGGTGCCAAAGAAGAAGCTGACAGAATGTTGAAGGAGATGAAATTCTTTATGAGTTTCACATGGCACTATGATCCATGCAGGATCATTTCAGAAATGCAGGTGAAAAATAAAAACATCCCGTATGTTCATGAGTCCAAGCCCGAGATTGAAAAATTTGCTAATCAGATGGTGTGGATGCCTGACACCTTGGTCGAAGTGGAACAGCAGGTTCCCCCGACCACTGTATTTCCAACTTCCATGCCATAGGTCCCTAAGGAAAAAAGGCCTCGACCAGAATCATTTTCGCCTGTCACGGAGGTGTCGTCCGAAGAATTCCAGTTGCACACTAAGAGGCCCAAGACAACCACAGTTCTCGGTCCAACTGGAGAGATAGAAGTCCCACCTACCACCATGGTCAAACCTATTATTCCACCCTTCAGGACAGTCATTCATAAGGAAATCACCCCAGTAGTACCGAAGAAATCCTCAGGCTCCCCCCTGGACACTCAGCTGGGCAAGACTGGGCCCAAGTTGAGTATTTTTGAGAAGTACGAGCTGATTAAGAAAAAGAATCAGACTCTTACCACCAGCGCCTATGCTCAGTTTCAGAAGAAGACGTCAACTGCACAGCACAAGCTGCTGTCTGCATTTGACACAGAAAAGGGCAGGATGCACATGGCCTTCCTCCAGGCGCAGGTACCAGACACCAAGGTAATTACAGATTACAAGAGGGCCACCTTCGAGTTCCAAACGAAGGACGTGCACCGAGCAGATCAGATGGATCTGCACAAACAGATAGGAGAGATGGTATTCCATACATTGGCACATGCTTCAACTTCAGCAGCAAAATTACAGGTATCATTGAAAAATTCTCAGACGCAGCTCAAGCTGGAGAAGATTTCATCCTTCGCCAAGGATAATAGAATTAAAACTTTGGAGGAGCTGGTCCTGAAAATCGGCTATGACCCCTCCAACATCAAAGCTGCAGAAGAGATGATAAAGAAGAAGAATGCACATATCGCCTCCTTGAGGAAACAGCTGAAGCTCCCCCCTACAGAAGACTCACAAGCTAAGGAGATAGCAGAGAAGGAAGGAGAGAAGGACGAAATGCTCAAGCTGCTCATGGAGAAGAATGCACAGTTCAAAGAAATGGAAGCAGATATGGAGAGATTATTAAAAGAGAAGGAACAGATGAAGCCAATGGAAGTCATTCCATTGAGTGCCATTCCGATTTCAGGAGCAAGCACAACAGCAGTAACAACAATTCCATCTGCAACACCAGTGATACCACTATAAGGGACAGTCGACCTCGCCAAATCTATGGAGAAGATGAACCTGCAAGAGACAGAAATCAACAAGCTGAAGAAGGAAGTTGAGAACCTCCAAGAACTCAAAGCTTCTTTCCAAACTAGCCTATCCAAAGAAAAGCAGGTAACGGAACAACTCAAGAAGGAACTATAGTAGCTCCAAAAGCAAACAGTGGCAGGGAAGACTTTGGCTGAAGTCAAAGAGAATGTATGGACAGATATCACAAAGTCCATAAATGAAATCTGGCCCATGATCCAAATCATGTTTGAGCAGAACGAGTTGGTCCAGAGGAGCAAACAAGCCATTGAAATAATCAGAGTAGAATTAGGAGATAGACCAACTCAGTCAAATGAGATCATCAAATTCCTAAATTCTAAGACCCGGGAAGAGCTAGAAGAGTTGAAGATCGAGGACAGAACAGAGACCATCCTTGAGGTCAAAAGAGTTTTGACCAAGAGGGGATTATTGCTTCAACTAGAAGAAAAGGTTCAGACCATGGACCTAGGGGTACAAAAATTCTTCAACAAAATCGAGGCTCTCCAGAAGAAAGGTCTCCCCGGTCTGAAGGTTATTAATGATAAACTGATGACACTCCCAGATTACAAAAAGAGACTGTCTGAAGTGTCTAAAGACAGTTCAAAATTCGCTGGCATACAAGGGAGCATCACCGAAAAAGCATTCCTAGATGCTCTTCAGTTGGACATCAATATCCAACATGAGATTCGATACATATTCCTCACTAAGCCCACTTTTGCCAAATATACGGAAATGGATGAAGTGTATCGGAGATTACTTAAAGTCACTGTGCCTAGTCATCTCAGATGGGAGGAACTCTGTGATCTGCTCGATTAGAAAATGAGCTGTCTAGGTCCAGTCACCTATCCAGTCAGATGAGGTCGTGCAAAGGCTTCATCAACGGTCTACCCCAGAAAATCCGTGTGCAGTTGCACCAAGTCATCAAGCAATTTGATCAGTTAAATTAGTTAGGCTAAAAATAGAATTTTCACGTCCTGATCAGTTATGACAGGAGCGTTTGTAATTTGAGTGATAAATACTTCACCTTTCAAGGTATTGGGGGTTGTTGATTCTCACACCCTGACGCTATCAGACTGTACTATTTTTGAAGAGATCTGCCATTAATAAAAAGGAGGCACTTTTATAGGATTCTTGCGTGTATTCACTGGTGATGTTTCTTTTCTAAGTTGAATGTTTTTCTTGCATTGTGATCATATTGTTTTCTGAAACTAATCTTTAAGAGTAATGTATGTTGCAGGATTTATCTTAGATACCCTGTTCCCGACTCTAAAGGATTTTAATGTTTATCTTCTGATGTTTCGATTAAGAAATTCTTAAATGCTTCTTAGTTGAATATATCTTTCTCATCTTTTCTTCTATCCATCATCTAAGCTATTAAAAGATCCAGTGAGTATATTATCTCGCCCTGTGAAAGTCTTCTTTTCTCTTTCTGGTTGTATTTCATATTTAATTAAATACAGACCCCATAGCCCAATGGAGGTGTAGACTGTCTCAACCAATTTCAAACATACTTTGACAACAAACCTACAGATTTCCTTACCTAGCCTAGTATCTAAATTAAAAACATAGCTAAATCATATAGAGAGATCCCTCTCTGAAGCTGGAAGGGCTAGATCCCAGCTTTAAAAGTGGTTGGATAAAGTTACCTTTGTAGATTTCTTCTTTTTCAACCTCTAGGAAATTTACCAAGTGCTAACAGAAGCTATGAAAACTGCTTGTTGTTATCACACAAGTTATAGGTTGGGAAAAGCCAAACCCAACCAATAAATGATGACAACTAAGAGGTCACCTACTCACTGTCACCAAAATTTCAGTGGGTAGGTGATAAAATGGGTTGTTAAAATTTTAGACCAAGTACTTCTCACAAGAGGGAGAGTTATGATAAAATGAGATCTTATGATCTCTTATTTATACAAAATGTCACTAAGATAGTTTGTGCACATAATTAAGGGTAAATCAAAATACTAGGGGTAAATAATCATAACATTTCCCCTTTTACAAAGTAATATTAAACAATTCATTTAAATTTCATTTTTACAGAAAGAGAAAGCCTTAGTCATATGGACGTCACCACTTTAGGGGACGTTTTGGAACTAGGAGGAGGTCATTGGTGATGGAGGAGAGTGGAAAGGATTCCCAAAGCCATGTTTCAAGCATCAAAACAACTTACTTCATGATCAAGGCTCAAGCCCTTTCAAAACTTCCTTGTGCTAATGCATGTTAACTCACCACCAAACCCTAACCCCCCTATGTGACGTCATGCCTATAGAAGTGATGTTTTGCCTCTCCTAGGAAAACATTTTGGCATGTGGGGGATAGGTTATGTCATCCCAGTCATATTATATTCCTTCCAAGTTTGATCTTTCTCATATGGCATGCAGTACCTTGGCATCCACCTATGGGATTCAAGCCCCATGGAAGCCCAAGCTAGGCTTGTTCTTCCAAAATTGTCCACCAGCTAGGTCCTGCAAAGACAAATAAACACACCCTCCAAGGATCTCAAGTCATAACATCATGATAAGTGAATCCAATCAATAAATGAGCCACCTAAGCACATGCATCAAAAATCACTATATCAAACAATTAAGTGCTCAAAGACATTATGCGACTTGTCAAGCTTGAATATGGGAGGGTCGACAAGGTGTCCTATTGGGTAGATCTTTCCCTAGGTCAAGGAGAGTTTCCAAGAGATCCCTCTCTGATCCATGTAAAGTGGGTGAAGTGGTTAGGTTCAATACTTAATGGGCATAGGGCTCATGACATACAAGAGTTCATAGTGTCTCATTCATGGGTGCCTTTATAGAGGGTGTGTGGTACCTTCATCCACAATGCAATTTTTCCAAGCCCATTTTTTTTCCATTATTTCATTATTTCATAAATTTAAGGAAAGGTTGAATGTGAATGCCCTGGCATGGTGTCCAGATAATGGCAGTGTCACCCACAAACACCTAATGGAAATGAGAATGTTAGCTCATGTTGATACCCCCTTTCTCTTAACCATGCAACTGAAAGCCATTACCCTGGCTTGGTGACTAGATGATGGTAATTTCATACCACTATATAGTCATGGAAATGATTGGTAGAATCATGATGAGACCTCCTATCCTCCAACTAACCTTTTAAGAATTCTTAATCATATTTTATTGTGGGTCCCTATTTTTCTCAAATATAAGAGTTTCATTGCTTTCTTGGGTGATCCATGGGTGAAGCATATAGAAGGTTCATACACAGGATTTTATATTTTACCCAACATGAATCCCTTTGGGCCTTCATCCCCTTCTTACCATAGAATGAGGGACAACCCCTTCTTCGGCCAATACACCCTAAAATCCTAAGAGATAAGGAAATGGGGGGAAATATTTATGGAAAGTGGTAAGTATGGTCGATAATAGTATGATGGCTCTTCAATGGAGTTCCTAGTAGCAAATCCATCCCCAAGGAAGACCACTTACTAGGGCACACTGTCAACCACCAAGGTGAAGCAGGGAAAAGGGCATAATTTCCAAGCATACATAATGAAATCTAGAGCAAGATAAGATACAACATACTCAAATTCCTTAATTATTGAAATGATTCTCAACATAATATTGACTTGTACCTCATGGAGCAAGGCCCCCTATCTTCTGGAAGCCAACTGATGTGGTTGATGTCATCTGAAAATCTGTGACATCTTTGGTGGTGAGATGGATCTTCAACTATGCAAAAGGGCACTGTTGGTCATGTAGTCTCTCGACACTCCATATCTGCAACCTGAGGGCCTCGAGACATAATCTCCTTCATTATCCACAAAATGGGGATAACAGTCATCATATTCATGCCAAAAATAAGGCTACACAAAAGTCTAGCATTGGAAGCAAAGATCGTTTTTGGGGTCATGAGACAACCATACTTCAACCAACAAGGTTGACACTTCAACAAATGGATGACATAAGAGAAAAAGGACTATGTTTCAATTGTGACATCAAGTACAGTAAAGGGCATAAATGCGGCAAGAATAAATTATTCTACATAGACTATGAAGAGGAAGAAGATAACATACCTAAACCAACAAGGTTGACACCTCAACACATGGATGGAAGAAGAGAAAAAGGACTATATTTCAATTTTGATAACAAGTACAGTAAAGGGCATAAATTTTGTGAGAAGAAATTATTCTACATAGAATTTGAAAATGAAGAAGACCAAGAATTGGAACCATCACAAGACCTAGATCTAGAAGAGGCTACTCCAACAATATATTGTCATGCATTGGTAGACATTGTTACTCCACAAACCCTCAAGATACAAGGATACACCAAAAAGAAAAAGGCAACAATATTGATTGATTCGGGTAGAAACCATACTTTCATTAATTACAAATTAACAAAAGATCTCAATTTATTTGTATATATTGCACCAGAGTTTCAAGTAATGATTGCAAATGGAGGCACCATAAATTGTTCAAGGAAATTCCATAGTATTAATCTCAACATGGGGGAGTATTTTCTGGATAGCCCCATGATTTCCATCCAAACAGAGGGTGTTGATGTTGTATTAGGGGTCCAATGGTTGCAATCACTCAGAATAGTGGCCTTTGATTTTCAAAATATTTTCATGATATTTTCCTCAAATGGAAAGGAAATTGAGCTTAGAGGTATCCAAGGGAAAACCTCTAAAGTGATAAGCTCTAACAACATGTAAAAATTACTCAAAAGGACACCAAGGTGTAATTGCACAATTGTGCTCACTTGATGTTCAAACATCTATAGCCCCTACTCCATCATATCTACAAATAGTTATCAACAATCATTCAAGGTATTTGGTGAAACACCTAAGGGTATTGCACATGCTTGAGATCATGACCATGCTATTCGTTTAAAACCAGGAAGTGTACCACATAACATTAGGCCTTACATGTATCCATATGCATACAAGAGTGAGATTGAGCGCATGATCCAAGAAATGTTATAGGTTGGCATCATTCAACATAGACAAAGTTTTTTCTCTTCACCAGTGGTGTTGGTTACAAAAAAAGATGGTTCATGGCGTATGTGTCCATATTATAGAAAGCTCAACAAAATGACCATCAAAGATAAGTTTCCTATCCTTGTCATTAGTGAATTATTAGATGAATTACATGGAGAAAAACTATTTACTAAGTTGGATCTTCATTTGGGATATCATCAAATCAGAATGAGGCAGGAAGACAATCCTAAAACAAATTTTAGAACACATGAAGGTAATTATGAATTTTTGGTTATGCCATTGGACTGACTAATGCACCTTCAACATTTCAAATCTTGATGAATTCTATTTTCAATCCCTTCCTTAGAAAATTTGTGTTAGTAGTTTTTGATGACATGCTAATATACATCAAATCTTGGGAAAAACATGTACAACATGTTGATAGAGTATTACAACTATTGGAAAAGAAACAAATTTATGCAAATCCTTCCAAGTGTTCCTTTGGGGTTTAAGAAGTGGAATATTTGGGTCATATTGTATCTTATGAAGGTGTAAAAGTGGACCCTAAAAACATTAAAGCTATGAGGGAATGGAAAATTCCCAAAACCTTGAAGAAACTTAGAGGATTCTTAGGATTGACAGGATATTACTACAAGTTTGTCAACAACTATGGTCAAATAAAAACACCTCTAACAACATTATTGAGGAAGTAATCCTTTTCTTGGACCGAAGAAGAAACCAAATCTTTTGAAAAATTTAAGGAGGCTATGTGTACAACTCTCGTCTTGGCCACACCCAACTTTACAAAAACATTTATTGTGGACTGTGATGCCTCAAGCCATGGAATTGGTGCAGTTTTAATGCAAGAAGGAAGGCCCATTTCCTTTGAAAGCATCCAACTTAAAGGAAAAAACTTAGTCAAACCCATTTATGAAAAAGAAATGTTGGCCATATGCTAGCGGGAAAACCCCCCTTTAACTACATCAAGGTTTAAGATGTAGACAAAGTGAATAACCATCTAAAAGTTAATCAATTTTACTCTACCCCAAATATACCAAAACTAATGTAAAGAAATCAAATAAGAGAAGATATTGGATAACTATACCTTTGATCCCACATTTGGTGATGATCTCCTCAAGATTGGTAGTTCTAGTGATTGCACGTCTCCTCCCAAGGCTGTCCTGCATCCAAAGATAAGAAAACAAGGACTACAAGCATGGTATTATATTCATGATTTAGGGTTAGATATTAAATTATAAGTATAAATCAATGAAGATACTCAAAACGTCATCATTTGGGACAAGAAAATGTGATTCATTTATTCATCATACATATATTACAACTTAGAATCTGTGTTGGCCACTGTTCCATGAACCTGGTCTAGGATCCTCTTTACCATGCTCCAAGTGCACCTTGAATGAACTTATTCTCTCAACCTTCTAATCAACTCAATGGAAGGGAATGGGTTAAATGGGGGAAGAAGGGGCCGATGAGGGAATGCTGAGGCAATATCTCACAAAAGGCGACAATATCTTGGGCAAGGAGGGGAAGTGAAATTGGGCAAAGTTTCACTATTATTATGCTTGGATGTGAAATGAGACCCTAACACCTCCTTTTTTATGACAAAAGGATGCTTATTTGGTTGGGTGATGGGCTATAGTAGGTGGATTAGTTGGGAAACTTCCAAATTTCAACGAATTCCTTGCAACTTTTTAATTTTTTGCAATTTTTGCAATTTTTGCAAGCATACGCAAGCTATATTGGTGCAACAAGAATATGTACACTAGTTGTAATGGTGCAACAAGCATATGCACATGGTCTGTAATGGTGCAGAGTGCGTACAACTTCTAAAAATTGGTTTTTTAAGAAGATCTTCTCAGCAGTGCTTTGGAAAAATATGCAAGTAAGAGGGCCAAGGCCATGTATGCATGAGTAGGTAATTTTAGGACTATAATAGATGCCCCCTAATGTGTGAGGTCGGAAGAGAAACTGATGGCCGAAATACATTACAATATCTTCACCAATGTACGAAATCGAGTGAGCCCAGGACCAGAGTTTGAGAGATGTCATCTGCAAAACAAAAATTGTCTCTTCGAGGTGGGCATACCCATGCTCAGGATGAACTAAATCATGGATTCCAATCAATTACACTGCATATCCATTTCATATAAGTATATAAAGTGTATCCTTGAGAAATACACAATGGATCTACATCTCAAAATCAGTCGAATATATACAAGTATAATATCCATCTTCAAGAATCTAGTGATGCCTGATGGCTGGAGATGAGGTCTTCATAGATAGAGAAAAAACTTCAATATCTTCAAAACTCAGGTAGTAGCACAATGGGAGTGTATAACTCACTACCCTGAGGTCTTTGATGGCTTGTCGGGAAAAGACATGAGGATCTCGATGATCAGGCATAGAACTTCGTCGATTTTGAATTTGGACTTGACTGGACTCTCGGGATGTCCGACTCATGACAATCAAGAGACAAACTGTGAAAAGGTCGACTTAGGTTGAGTGAAACTTCCCTTGGAAAAAACACGAAAGATGATCATATTCGAGAAGCATGACATTGACATAAGTTCACGATGCAGGAGGCAACACATACTCTCCATGTGTTTGGAAGAGTAACCAAATGGAGGAGAACACAACTCTATGTAGCGAGAGAAACTTCCTAAGGTCATACTAGATCCAAATGATTGACAAACAAACGAAAGGATGTGATTTGTCTAAGGTAGACTCTGTTGAAATAATGTAACTGCGAAGAGCATTCTTATTATTATTGGATTAAATCCCCATTGTGGATTAATCATGTCATTATTATTATTATTATTATTGTTATTGGATTAATCCCCATTGTGGATTAATCATGTCGGTAATTGT
>ML777165.1:687929-730909 GCA_009831015.1 Picea engelmannii
CCAAAAAGTAAGGATGTGGTATCATCAAAATGGCTCTTCAAAATAAAACATGCTGCTGATGGAAGTATTGAGAAATATAAAGCAAGATTTGTCGCTCGTGGATTTTCCCAGAAGGAAGGTATTGACTATGAAGAGACATTCGCCCCTGTGGCCAGATACACTTCGATCAAAACCATTATAGCTCTTGCTGCCAAGATGAAGTGGAAGCTGCACTAGATGGATGTGAAGACATCTTTCCTGAATGGTGTTATTGAAGAGGAAGTGTATATAGAGCAACCACAAGGATTTGAGGTTGAAGACAGGAAGTCTCATGTTTGCCGATTGAAGAAAGCCTTATATAGATTGAAGCAAGCTCCCAGAGCTTGGTATGGACGTATAGACAGTTTCTTAACGAGCTTAGGATTTACCAAGAGTAAAGCAGATTAAGATCTCTACTTCAAGATCATGGATAATGAACCAGTAATACTATTACTGTATGTGGATGACTTATTCTTAACTGGAGAAGAAAAGCTCATCGCTGAATGTAAATAGAGACTTGCCGCAGAATTTGAAATGAAAGACCTTGGCCTAATACATTACTTCTTAGGTCTTGAGGTATGGCAGAGTCCAGAAAGAATCTTCCTTAACCAAGGGAAGTACATGGCTGAAATCTTAAAGAGATTCAACATGCTAGAATGTAAGTCCATGAATACTCCCATGGAAGTGAAGCTGAAGCTGCTGGTCGATACTTCGTCAGATTTGATAGATGCCACTCTGTACAGACAGATTATTGGATCGATGATGTACCCGATGAACACCAGACCAAACATCTGTTTTGCAGTGAACACCTTGAGTCAGTTTCTGGTAGAGCCTAGACGTGTTCACCTAGTGGCTGCAAAACATGTGATGAGATACCTTAAAGGTACAGTGGATTATGGTCTTAGCTATGATGGAGATCATGACTTCGCATTGAGTGGATATACTGATGCAGATTGGGCAGGAAGCATTGCTGACAGAAAAAGCACTTCCAGCTACTATTTCAGTTTGGGATCAGCTATGATCTCATGGAAAAGTAGGAAGCAATCAAGTATTGCTCTCAGCACAGCGGAAGTAGAGTACATTGCCGCATGTTCTGCTAGCTGCAAAGCTATATGGCTTCGAAAGTTGCTGAACGACCTATTTGATTTGGAGATGAGAGCAACCGCGCTTCTATGTGACAATCAAAGCTACATTAAAATGACAGAGAATCCTGTGTTCCATGACAGGTTGAAGCACATAGAGATCCTCTATCATTTCATCCGTGACATGGTACAGAGAGGAGCCTTGAAGCTCCAGTACATTAGCACGGATGAACAGGTTGCTGACGTGTTGACTAAGCCTCTATCTCATGTAAAGTTTGAAGACTTTTGAGATAAGCTTGGTATTGTTCGAAAGGACCCTCCCTGAAAGGGGGATTATATGTATTCCTTGCTTCTAACCTCGCTGTTAGACATAAAGCAAGATGAGTCATGCTTCTGACCTCGTTGTTAGACGTAAAGCATGACGCTGTGTGATCCTTGCTTATGACCTTGCTGTTAGACGTAAAGCAAGATGAGTCATGCTTCTGACCTCGCTGTTAGACGTAAAGCATGACGTTGTGTGATCCTTGATTCCAACCTCGTTGTTAGATGTGAAGCAAGATGAGTCATGCTTCTGACCTAGTTGTTAGATGTAAAGCATGATGTCACTGATTCCTTGCTTCTGACCTAGTTGTTAGACGTAAAGCAAGATGATTCCTTGCTTCTGACCTCATTGTTAGACGTAAAGTGAGATGTTGATGTGTTCCTTGCTTCTGACCTCATTGTTAGACATAAAGCAAGATTAGTCATGCTTCTGACCTCACTGTTAGACGTAAAGCATGACACTGTGATTCCTCTCTTCTGACCTAGTTGTTAGGCGTAAAGCAAGATGATGATATTACTTGCTTCTGACCTAGTTGTTAGACATAAAGCAATATGTGACTAACACTGAGCTACCAGCTTAACCACTGTGACATTGAGCTAGTGTAGTACTGGGATGTGCTAGCCTAGTGCTGTGATGAGGTATCATTTTTTACTGATACATATTTGATGCAGATGATGATAGCATTCTTTCAAGAATGATGATGCTGCTGATGAAGAAAAATTCCGATGACTCGTAAATATGTTAACCAATGTTTCAAGATGATATTGACGATACTATCCTCTAGATGCCACTATTGATGCAGACCTCTCTCGCCTGATGCTGATGAAGAATACCCTTCTTGTTAAAGGGGAGTGTTGAGATAATGTAACTGCGAAGAGCATTCTTATTATTATTGGATTAAATCCCCATTGTGGATTAATCATGTCATCATTATTATTATTATTGTTATTGTATTAATCCCCATTATGGATTAATCATGTCAGTAATTGTATAAGGACCAAATCCCCTTTTGTGGATTGGTTATCAGAGAATTACAAAGGGCAGAATAAGAAGTTGGCCCCAACAGTTATTATGGAAGACCCAGAATTAATTAAAGGTGGGTTTACCCACCCAGAGTGAGAGGTCGGCCCTGCCAGTTGTGACCTTTCACATGTGCCAGTCTTGTATAAATAAGAGGCTAGTGCCTCACTTCAAACACACAAATCACTTGCTCATTTCTCTTATGAGGAAAGCTGCAATTACCAGAGAGAGGAGGAGAAGAGTGGTGCATATCTTGGGGAGGACTTTCTGTATTGGTTTGAGTTATCTCTTGAACATTGTTTAAGCTATTTATGATAAGGAAGTTTTGCTGGGTTTTCTTCCCCTAGAGGGTTTCCTAGGATAAATGCTATGTCTCTTGTGAATGTGTATTTCTCAATGATCTTGTTCTTATGATGCTATTATCTATTGAAATGCAAAGAACTATAATAATGGCATAAACATTGACAGACTCTTTGTGTTGTTGAAAAAAAATACATACTTCCCGTCCCCTCTTTTTGGAATATTTGATTTTTTTGTCTTTTTCAATTTTTTAAGAGCTTGAAAAATAATAAAACAATGCTGCATTAAAAAGGAGGAAATGAGTGTTGCAAGAAAGCATACTAGTTCCAAGTGCAAAGAACATACTAATGCTTAGAGAAAGGAGACATGTGCAAGAAAAGGACACTCGAGGAAGATCTCTCCATGGGTCAAGGTGTCAAGTTGCAAAAGAAAGAAGTGCTACAAGGCTTGTGTATGAGGCATGCTTTGAAGGTTCAATTGAGAGCAACATGGAGCCAGTGTTAGGCCAAAGACGCAAAGATGAAAATGCGATTAAGCAAGACAAAATGAGACCCCTTCTATGTAAGTTTTACGATCCCAGAGAAGGTAAGATCGATAGTTTTTTCATGTTTAGAGAGTCTGACAAAGCGTAAAACAAGACTCCAGGGAGTACCTTTTTCAGAGATAGTCTAGTCACCTCGAAAAAGGGTTAAAATTGCACCAAAAATATGTCTATTCAAAACCATTTTAACGAGTGTGACAAAGACAAGATCACTCGACAATATTTTCAATTTTAAGGAGTCTGAAAAGAGATTAACTATGGACTCACAACCTTTTTTTGAGTTTAGTCTCCTTAGCCCGAAAGAGTATAAAAGTAGCTGAGGAGAACTCTCCCGGCGAGATGAATCTCCCGAGGCATACCTTTTTACGCTATAATCTAGAGGTTGGAAAAAGGGTTAAACTCATGATAGTATATGTTATTCTGGACCAATTTAACGAGTGTGAAGGAACAAGGTCACTCGACGATCTTTTCAATTTTAGGGAGTATGAAAAGAGCTTAACTATGGACTCTGTGGGGGTTCCTTTTTCGTAAGTAATCTCCAAGGCTCGAAAAAGGTGATAAACCAAAACCAAGGAGAATGTTCCTTTTTCGAATATTTAGTCCCTCAGGCCCAAAAAAGGGTTAAACTTATGCATGAGAATACTCTTCTAGCAAACCAAAGTTCCTAGAGCATACCTTTTTTCATAAAATTAGTCGTCCGGACCGAAAAAGGGGTAAACTACCATCGGAGAGATGTGCCTTCAAATTTGAGTTTGGTGAGTGTGAAGGGAAACAAGATCGCTCAACAATATTTTCATTTTTAGAGAGTCTGAGAAGGGATCAAAGAAGACTTCAGGGGGATACTTTTCTTAGTTTATCCAGATAAGATTGAAAAGAATAAATACAGTCTCGTCGGATGTTTCTTTCAAATTTTAAAGCGAGCTTGAAAGACATCAAAGCATGCTCATTTGGGAGTCCCAAGGGTAAGGCCAAGAATGATGGTGCATCAAACGAATGAGGCTTAATCTCATAATCATGACAGGAATAACAAGGACTCCCAAGCCTAGAGTCATTATTGATAGTATGGATGCCAAAATGCATAAAGGATCTACCTAGGGCATCCATGTACACGTAGGATCTACCACCTAATTATGACACTTCTAGAGAAGTAATGAAGGTTCTTTGATGCACTTCGGTGGGGTTGATCCTATGGAAAATAAGAAAATAAAACTAGATGAAGAAAGTGGAGACGAAATGCTAACTTATATGCAATAATTTGGAAAAAAATGACTTTTACCAAAGGATATTAAAAAGTGACCCATCCCCAAAAAATATTACCAAACCAAAAGGAAAAGAGTACTAGAATGTCCAAAATCATCCCTCTTGCATTTCAATACTTCATTCATGCATTTTTTTTTGAGGGGGCATGCTCTCCTAAAACGAGCAACCCTGCATGTACACGGGCTGTCCAAGGACATCCCACGTACGTACTCGGGAAGCAAACAATATGCCCGCATACATATGCGACTATGGCCAATACAACCCGCATACACCTTTGCAAGCTTGTAAAAATAAAAATGAAAGTACTAAAATTCCTCCATTTTTCCATGGAACAGGATGTATATCCACTGGAGGGAGAGGGAGCACGAGGATATTGACATTTTGGTCGAAGAGGAACCTACAACCATTGTCACACGAAAATAGTGTGGGCTATGGAAGTTCTTCCAGTGTCCATTTATGAGGGCACAACCCAAATTACTCAACACTCTTAGGGACTATTGGCACCCAGATGCAAAGGAATTCATGCTAGAGGGTTAGTCGATGATCCCCATGACAGAGGACATTTTCTTCCTAAACGGCCTCTCGAGGAGAGGGGATCCAGTCAATCTGAGGACATTTCCCCTTGGCCCTTTCAACATTGAGGATTATATCCATGTGTACTATGAGGCAGACACTGAAAAGGTAGTTTCTCAGGTGCCGATTCATAAGATCACTAGTTTGTCTCTGTGAGTGATATTGTTGTTGATTGGGCGGAATAATGGATCTGTGACCCTACATCAAGCCTCTTGGGCACACATGCACTATGCCATTCAGTGTCAGGAGGCACACATTTTCGATTGGAGGACGACCATACTTATGTGCATGAAGAGACAACTGACAGAGTGTCGACAATGTACCAATAAAAACTTCAGGTTCAATATGATTTTATGTTCCTTTTTCTTTGAGAGGGTACCCGGTCCTAGTCCCATAGAAACGGTATGGGGGCATGTGGCATCCTTCCCAACAGTATGAAGGTGGGAAGCATTGCTTCCACGATAGGGTGGAGGGAGGACCATAGAGGCCTTCGACGACAAGTTCTTCGACTAGTGGGTATGACAGATTTCGACGATCGAGGACTACCCCTACGTCGGGGTTAACTTCTCCAGAGATTCAGATAGGCCCATGCCTCCCAGAGAGGAGCGAGGTGAGATAGGTAACATGATTTTAAAGTTATTTAATTTTTAATTGTTTTTATATATATCATTTTTATATGTGTATAGAGTACTGACTCTTATGTATCTTCTATGTACAAATGTGGGACAAGTGCGCCCAACAGAATTCGCGAGGACTCGATGAATTCCTCGACCAGAGGCAGGACCAACAACAATTGAAGGAACAACAACTACAGGGAGACCTTCATCTAGAGAGGCTGAGATAGTTTTGAGACAAGTGGAGCACAACCTCATTACGCTCACTCACACCGTACCCATGGTCAATATCAAGGATCTCCCTCCCTCTATGCAGCCTCATGTAGTGGGGGTGCCACGAACATGGTTCCAGCTATTTCAACGTTTGACCAAGGGAACTTTTAGGGTGCATTTCAACACTTCGAAGGAGCATTTAGAAGCTTCATCCCAACAAAATGGGACTCCCTTTTTCAATAGACGCATAAACCCTTTAGTCATCTTGACGTAATTCGCGACAAAATGCTGAAGAAAGTTCGCTTTGCCCTGTAATCTCTGAAGCTGGGGTATCGTGCACGGGGGAGGAAATTGAACTATTGACTCAAACTTGAGAGGATAGACCATGATCCCTATTGTCGAAACAATAAAACCTAAGAGATGACTTGACGTTACACAAAAACTGCACTTGTTAGGATTCAAGCGAATCTGATAGTAGCAACATCGTTCAAATATTAGTCAAAGATGAGCGAGATGATCATATCTCTTGCGAGAGCATGATGATAGATCATTAAGATACACCTCGAATATATGTCTAAGGTCGTGAAAACAAAATGACATGGCCTGCTAAAAGGTGGCTCCAACATTCTTCAGGACAAAAGGCATTTTACGATACGTGAACATGCCCCAAGGACAAATAAAAGTTGTTTTACGTTGGTCTTCAGGTTTGATCTGAATATGATTGTATCCTGAGAAACCATCCATGAATGAAAATACCTCGCATCCAACATACTCATCGACAATCTAATTGATGAACGGGGTGGGAAATTTTTCTTTCAGACATGCCTTATTCAAATCATAGAAGTCCATGCACACGTGAATCATACCCTATTTTTTGTTAACTAGAACCGGGTTTGACACCCATTTCATCAACTGTATGGGGTAGATAAAACCAAATTTGAGTCATTTTTCTACTTCTACCGTAATTGCTGCCACTTTTTGAGGATTGACCAGATCAAGCTTCTGTTGGATCGACTTAGCATCAAGACAATTCATAATTCATGCTTGAAAATTTGTGGGTCAATGCCTGGAATTTCCTCATAAGACCAGGAAAAAACGTCGCAAAATTCCTTGAATAAATCAGTGTAAGTTCGAATCTCTTTGAGGGAGCAGTACGCTTCGACGAAAACATTCTCCATGACGTCAGGGGTTTTGGAGATATCTATTGGGATCATTGTAGCGATACTTGCCATGTTACCCTCGGAATAAACTCTGTGCATAGACAGAGTATTGATAGGACAAGAATTATCTCTATTCATGGTCAAAACAAATTCTCCCGCCTCTATTCTCCTTAACTCAGGAAGGAAGTAAGATCTATGATGTATATCATCCCAACATCTATCGGGACCAGTCATTGCCTCGTTAGAAGGAAAGACTAGGTCTAAAGGATCTTGAGTGGCAAGAAAATTCTAATCCCAAATAGGCTCGATAACTAGATCTAACTCCTGTGGGGGAGTCACATCAGGGTTGGTCAAAGTTTACTGGACAATGTTGTATGCAACCTCAGCCGCAGAAAAGGGCATGTCCATGCCAGGATGCCCTGTCCTTTCCATAGAGGCCGATGGGAAAGGTAGAGTCCATGGATCGTTAAAGTAACTCATTCAAAACAATGACACTTATACAATTACAACCCTGGGTTGGTCGGAAATAACCGATATAAGCTTGACATCACCAAAAGGCGGTGGGTAATCAAAATTTCCCGTCAACGATGGAAACAAACCAACTGTTATAGCAATATTTTCCTCACCCTATGCAATCATTCATAGAGGGCCTTATTCCATTTCCCTATGCAGACTTATCTTCCCTGTTGATAAAATGCAGAGACAAAAATTAATATTTTTCCACATATACACATCTTGCACGTTATACATCATGTGTATATGCAGGCTGCTCCACTACAACCCGCATACATTGAGATTTGTGCTAGAAAATGAAAACTAAATGTTGGGTTTCCATGTCACCACATGAGATCTCTGATCCCTGGCCTTCCATATAATGGAAATGTTCTGAATCGTCCCTTCAGTTCCATTTTGAAGGCTATAAATGGGCCAATTCCAAGCTATGGAAAGGGAGAAATAATTCAACTTTAAGAGAAAAGTTACTCTGGAGGAGTTATTTACTTCATATTGAGTCTGCATCCCTTTGTCCTTTAAGTCTAAACACAATGTTCATCCCCCAATCTCTTTGCTTATTGATTGAGAACCTCATTGTTTCTCTCTTATGATCTTCCCTTTGGTGGAGGATTGAAGTGGTTGAGGCCCAACTGGAAGGAACTTAGTTTGGTATATTAGATATTGCTACTTCAGTGAAATAGTCTGGTATGCATAGCTACTCAAGTGAAATAGTCTAGTACGTTGAGATATTGCTACTCTAGTGAAATAGTCTGGTACACATAGCTACTCTAGTGAAATAGTCTGGTACGTTGTTATATTAATACTCTAGTGAAATAGTCTGGTACGTTGTTATATTACTACTCTAGTGAAATGGTTTGGTACACATAACTACTCCAGTGAAATAGTCTGGTACATTGTTATATTTCTACTACAGTGAAATAGTTTGGTGCAATGTTATATTGCTACTCCAGTGGAATATTCTGGTACGGATAACTACTCCAGTGAAATAGTTGGGTACATTGTTATATTGCTACTCCAGTGAAATAGTCTGGTACATTGTTATATTGCTACTCCAATGAAATAGTTTGGTACATTGTTATATTGCTACTCCGGTGAAATAGTCTGGTACACATAGCTACTCCAATGAAATAGTGTAGTACGCTATTATATTGCTACTCTAGTGAAATGGTCTAGTACACATAGCTACTCTAGTGAAATAGTCTGGTACATTGTTATATTTCTACTCCAGTGAAATAGTCTGGTACACATAGCTACTCCAGTGAAATAGTCTGGTACAATGTTATATTTATAATCTAGTGAAATAGTCTGGTACACATAGCTACTCCAGTGAAATAGTCTGGTACACTAAGATATTTATACTCCAACGAAATAGTCTGTTATGCATAGCTACTCCAGTGAAATAGTCTGGTACGCTAAGATATTGCTACTCCAGTGAAATAGTCTGGTATGCATGTCATACTACTGTGAAAACTAGTTGGAGTACCGACTAGTAGAGTTGGAGGGTTACCAACTAGAAGGCCAATCTGTGTGATTGGAGGTGATTCCCAATTAGAGGGTCGATCATTAGAATCATAGATTACCAATTGGAGGGTTGACCAGTAGTGTCGGATATGATTCCCAATTAGAGTGTCGATCAGTAGCATTGGAGGTTACTAACTTAAGGGTCGATGAGTAGTGTCAGAGATGATTCCCAGTTAGAGTGTCGATCAATAGCATCTGAGGTTACTAGCTGGAAGGCCAACCAATAGTGTTGGAGGTGTTTCTATCTTGGAGTGCCAACCAATAGTGATGCAGGTGATTGCCTCCTAGATGGATAATGTGTGGCTATGATGGTAATGCTCTTTATATGATCTATGTGATCATGAGATAGTTTGTTTGGATATAGTGATGCTACCTGTAGACTGGTCCACAAGACTATGTGGGTCTTTCTCATGCCATTTGAGATGGATGGATGTGTTTGGAACCATTACATGAAGAACATATTAGTTAATACCCCCCTAGCTAAGAGGGAGTGTTGATGTTTTGGTAGCTGCAAGAGGAATTAACCTCCATGTGTAACCTTTGACTTAGAATAGAATATTTTGGAAGAAAGAGAATCGCTAAATAGATGTTAGAAAACCATTGGAGAGAAGTTGGCCTCAAGAGAAATAATAATAAAGAAATAGAAAACCCCAGAAAGAGAAGTCGACCCTACCAGAATAAGTCAAAGTAAATTATATTTGCCAGAAAAGATAGGTTGTCCATATGGGAAAAGTCAACTGGACATGACAATATAAATAAGCAGGCGCCTATATATTTTGTATACACTCACTCAGCCAGTGTGCAAGTCTAAGGAGGAACTCTAGTGGCAACTAGGGCGCAAGTTTGGAGAGCAACAATTGTAGCTAGAGAGGGTGAAAGTCTAGAGGAATAGTGAAACAATATTTTTGGTATCTCTCTTGTGCTTTTCTTGGTACAAGGTATGTTATCTTTGTATGGTTATTGTGTTGCTGCTGCAACAATATTGTGGTTGTTTTATCTGTTGGTTCTCAATTAGGATTGCCAGAATTATTCTAAGTAAAGGCTAAAGTGCTAGGGGGTGGCATTTGTGCCTATGGTTAGGTGACAATAGTGTGATATTGTCTATACTTAAATGAGTACACCAAAATTTTAACACCTACATGGCCTAGGGATATTTTCCATGGATGTAATAATTGTAAAATGCAATACAGTAATTGAATTGATGGACTATGTCAGACCGTGTTACGATTATAGCAATAGGATGTGGTTGGTCTGGTACATGAAAAGTATGTGAAGATATGCACTCACTGCAAATTATATACAACTAATAAACAATGATAAAAATAAGGGAAGGCCCAGGGGCTATCTACATTGATGGAAGGCCTAAGGTTTCCGGAAATATCGCAGGTTTTATAAACAACATATGACATGGGACAACAAACAAGCAACCAAATTGCATTTACAAGGGACACAAAGGGAATTAGGTAGTCGTGTGCACAATAAAAAAAATAGCCGTCACGGAAGAGTTATTAGCAGATTACCATTTGAATCAAATAGATACATCGAATAATAGTGCGCGGGTACTTATGCAACACCTCTTTAAGCAACCTCTACTTATTTCATTATATTTTTTTATATCTTTAACATGTAAACAGTGAACAATTTTGATTTACAGTTAATGTGAATTTTATTATTTGTTTATATAATTTTATTTGAGTGGAATTATTTTTTTATTATCTTTAACTATTTTTTAAATATTTTGGGGTTCTACTTATATTATAATGTGGCAGGATGATCGTGGAAAAGGACCATCCACAGAACATGTAAAGGATTAAAAATTATGACTTACATTATATGTGAATTTTATTATTTGTTTACACAATTTTATTTATGTGGCGATTATTTACTTTATTTGTTTATATAATTGAAATAACATTTATTTTGTTGAAATATGTAGTCTACGATCCATGATTCTCATGTTTCAACCAGCGAGGAGGACTTGTATTCATCCCCCGACCCGATGGTAATGTTACATAAGAAGATCATTAAAGTGAACAAGGAACTTACTCCCTTGTTAGACCTTGAAGATCAAACTCCCGAGGTCAAACAAAGGATCAAACTAGTTATGACAAAACTTAGGACATATAAGGTAATAACCATAATTTAAAGTGATTTTTTTATGTCATAAGTTCAATTATTAAAGTTTGTTTTTTAACTTTTACATTATCTAAACGGAAAAATAATATTTCTTATATAGATTTATTTGGATCCCGTTCAACATGACGTTTGTAGTATTTGCACTGTACAAATGCCACAAATTATTGATGTGGGCCCTCATATACCTGTCGGGATATTTATTTCTCCAGCTTCAACATCTTTAGATGGGAGCCATGACACACATCCCCAGGCAACCATACAACCAGGATCTAGAGGTGGTGACAGAGATGAGCCTGATGATGTGTATTATATGGTTGCATTTCCTAGAGTGAGACGTGTTACCAGCACAGGGACCCTTCCTTTCACATTTATGGTCAACGAGGAAGGACTTCCATTAAAGAAAAGAAGACTCCCAAGTACTTTTTTATATTTTGAATGTTTCATGTTGTCTATCTCAAACATAGAACATCTATATTATTATTTTTAAATTAATGATCATATATTGTTGATTTTTGGTCCAACCATACGCACAAGGTGGAATTCCCAAAATTCCAACCTTAAAAAAGTAATTATGGATTATCTTGAAGGCCCCTTCGGAGTAGACACCTTCAATAAAAAAGTGGCCACCTCCTTAGCTGGTCAATATTTGAAATCCACGTGAGATGTGTATATGTTTCACTTGCAAAATAACACTAGGTATGAGTGTCCTTCCATGGTTATAGAGAGAGAGTGGAAGGCACTCATTGAGGATGAAAAGGAAAAAAAATGAGAAAAGAAGGAAAAACACCAACTAGTACCCCAAGGTAAATTACATTTTGAATTCAATACCTTTATTTTTCTTTAGATCTAAATAAAAGTGTGGTACATAACATACTTGAAACTTTTGAAGATAGGTTTCTTGACACTTCAAAGGAAAAGAAAGAAAGGATTTCCAAACATTGCTAGCACAAGTTAGGCTAGGGAGGCTACATGAAGTTACAATCACGAATTGTAGGAAACCAAACGTAAACATAAGCTAGGTTTCCTTAGCATGCATATGTTTTGTTATATTTCTTATTCACCATATGGTAAATTTATCATGATCGAATTTTTGTTTTGTCAAAAGAAATATGAAATATAATGAAAAATCATCAAAAAGGTTTTTAAGAAGCATAAGGGGTTTATGAACACATGATAGGGGAAGAAAGGGGGGTCCATGGGAATGAGAAATATTAAAACAATGTTTTAAGGCATTAATTATCTCCCCACCTTTCCTTGTGTGCATTGAAAGGCTCACCCTCACCCCTACCTCACATGTTCATATCAAATATGCTTTGCACTTGAAGGAAATATGTGGTCTCCTACAATTCAAAGGTATATGACCCATAGTTTTAGTATGGAGAGATTCTTCTACCATTTTTCTACCAAATCTAATATCCATCTATATGTTTTTCTATTTTTGTCATTTTCTTGCAACATGAATGTAACAACCCCTTTGTTACGTCATATAAGTACTTGAGAAACGGTAAGATATATATATATTTTTAAACATAAATAACATCATTGAAAAAGTCGAACATGATAGTATCATATGTCAACAATACACATTCTATTTCTTTCATTCCATTTCTTTCATTCCATTGCACAACTATATTTAGATACTACTCTAAGCATGAAGGATATGCCACATCACATGAGATGACATACAAACTACCCACCCAACCTATCCTACAAGGTTAGGACTTTCAAGACACATAATCAATGCTCAAGTATAGGATTCGTTGGATTGATCTTGACCATTTAAGGTCTTAAGGCTAGTGACTTTTATGAGGAACAAGGAAGAATCTCATCAGAGACAGTTCGAACATACATGGGGGAGGTTCAAACTACACACTCAACAATTAGAATCCAGATCTCAGGAGGGATGTGCTATTGAACGCTAGAGTTCCTTTCAAGAGAAATCTCCAGAGTGAGAGGGTGTGTAGGGTTCAAAGGAGGAGTCAAAGACCATTGAACTAGGAGAAAGCTACAGAAGTCATCAGATATGGGAGTTGTAGAGGAGGTATGTCGAATCAACATCCAATTAATTCTCGACTGTTAGATCTCAGTAAGGGTAGATCAATGACGAGGAGCCATTGCGAGATCAAGGGGTTGAGTTAACGATTGCAAAAGTTTTGGTTCCACAATCCACAAAGGTCGTCGATCGTCACCTACAAATAGATCAACAGTTTGAATCAATACCACTATCAACGAGCAATTTCTATTATGGAAATTAGGAAGGGTTTAAACATCATTCTAGTCGAGGCTCCACAATCCTTCCTATCCATCGATCTTCATGATCGATTTAATTTCTTTCGTCGAATTAGGATGTCGATTAGCACTCAAATAGTTGAGTCGAGGTCATAGATCTTGGTCATATGAGGGGAGGAATAGGTGCTTTAGACTATTTGATTGTGCCCCAAAGCTCAATTCCCGATCTATATCTACATCATAGATCAGTGGGAGAATACTAGCTGTTGGATCCATAAGAATTCGATGATTCAGCGAGTTTGAGTCTGCAACAAGTAAGAGTTGAAAAACCCCAAAGCTCAGAAGTCTTGGAGTGAAGGACAGTTGTAGATATGACAAACAATCACAAGTCATTGGATCTATGAGCCTACATTCTTCAAGGGTTCGATAATTCTCTACTCCGACAGAACTAGGCTCAGTGGTTTTAAGGTGAAGGAACTCTCGAAGTCCTGAATTCTGGAGTAAATCCCTGCCATCCAACGGTGGGTACACATGTACATAGATCCGAGTATTCCTAAATTCGGGAATTCAGGAGGTGGTGGTTGAAGTTTATGAAGGTGTGAAAGTTTTTGAACTCCCATAGTCCCGATGTTAATCTTGACCATTGATTTTGGTAAATCCAGGACCATCAGATATGGGGTTTGGACTTCATGAATTCAGAGGAAATGAGAGTTGCAACAACTAGAATGTATGAATCCCAGAGCCCAAATTTCCCATGTGTCGTAACCCCATTATCATATACTCTATCTCAACTAACGTGTCAATGCCACCTATCACTGATTTCAGATGACATGTCACACTCATTTTGGGTACTTTTGTTACGTCCTCTACACTAATTCAGGTGACACATGTCACTCTCATTGTTGTAACATGTCATCGATTGTGATAACATGTATTCCATGTCACTCTGGAAGGTTGTCACTCCAAGAGAATAGAATCCATAGAAACACAGTTCTCCGAAGTGTCGGAGCCCCGAAGTTACTTCTAGCTGTAGATCGGAGTAAGGTAAAGGGACCACTGATTTCTGAGTTAAATTGGATTCAGATCTCCTACTAAGATAAGAGGTTAAGTAAATTATTATGAAGACCCCGAAGTTACAAACTTCCGTAGCCAAGCAGATCTGTAGATCTAGCGAACAACACGTACCATATATCTTAAAGTATTATCCCTTCAGAGTTTCAACAGTTCAATACTCCATAGCAAAAGAGGTTGTAGTCACTAAGGTTACAAACTCCTGGAGTTCCAAAAAATAAAGTAGAGGACAACCGTTGATTTTTAGGAGGAGTGTAAGTTGTTACATCTCTGATCCCTTCGGTGGTTCGACGGTCTGGGTGCACAGTTTAAGATCGTAAAGCAAGGAAAACCTCCAAGTCCGGAGTTTCATAGTGTATCTCCACCAAGGAATCTTGCATTAGGAGAAACTCCACCAGTTGTTAGATTAATTTGTTAAAAGTCAACGAAGGAGGGTGGTAGGGTAGGATAACCTACAACTACTATTCATCTCAGCTTATGACTGACTTCATCTGGTTAACACTTCGGGAGGAAGGAGTGTTAATTTCAAGAAACCTCCAAAGCACCAGAGTTTCAGAGCTTCAAATAGCGCCCTTTTGATTAGCACCAGGTTTTGTCTCTTGGTCACATGCATAACTTAGTTTAGGAAAAGGGGCCATCACATTACAAGTTAATCAAAATTCTAGAGACTTTAAAAGGCCTTCTCAGTTCCCAAATTTTTTGGTTTTAAGAACAACTTAGATACTCTAGGTTATTATTAAATTGAGTTTATCAGTGATTTGACATAATATCCACATACAAATCCAAAATAAATTAAATCTCTACAGAAAATTCACGATCTAAATTCAGATCCAATCCTTAGTTTACCAGCAATTATTCATTGTTAAAATTCCTAAAATAAAGTCAACTAAAGAAAAATCTGATCATTCAAGTTCGACATGGGTAAGATACAAGTTTTGAACATATACCATATACCACATAAATTCATCTTTACAACGAGGGTCATGCCCCTTAGTTTAGGGTTCATAAAACACCCGAAATTAGAACAAAGTTTTAATATATATATATATATATATATATATATATATATACACTGTAAATATTATTCATTGTAACAACTGTAAATCAAATATAAACTCTAAACTATTCTTATTGAAAACAAATGTAACCATGAGAATTTAGGCTTTCTAGTGATTCTACAGACACCCTATCAGTCCAACATACTTCTACACTAATGCTACAATAAATTTGAAGTAAAAATACCAGGACCAAAGAATGTCGCATTTTGAAGATTCCTTCAAGTCTTGCACTCCCTCCCTTCCTTCACTTGCTAATCACCGATACTTCCCCGGTACCTCCCAACCAATGTTAGGGGTACTCTTCTTCCCCTTTATCCCCCTGATCCACAAAGGGGCCAAGCACACAAAAACCATAACACAATAGCTTCCAGGATTGCCTCGCAAGGAAGAGCTTCCACTCTTTTCACAAGCTTGGAGTTCTAATTCTCATAAGTAAAACATAGTCCATCTAAAACATGGCAGCATAACAGTGTATCCCCCAAAAGTTCCATCCCCTTATCTTCTAGGTCATTTGTTTTATAACATTCTCATCAAGTACATTTGTCCGTCATGCATAATTCATTAGTTTTTAATAATTTCATTTAAGGATTATTCACCCACTACAAGTGTCACATTCTCCCTAGGTTGCACAAGTAATTTATATTTTATTTTTATTTAAAAGCCACTTTTCCTCACATTTCCCCATGTGCTCCGAATTTTCCTCTTAGTTCCCCAAATCCCCTTAATTAATGGTTGTCTCCTAACTAGGTTTTAGTTAGGGTTGGATTAGGAGTCTTCCTAGTTAGGCTAGGGTTGGTTGACTCAAATTCTATTCTATGCACAACCCATTCTCTCAATTTGTAATTATTTCTAAATAAGGATTTATTTTTAATAATTTCATGTACCCTTGTGTATTTTATCAATTATTTAGGTCTTTACTTACTATTTACTAACATTTGATTTCCTCCAAATCTTTACTCATGTCACAATTCAATTAGTCCCTTTATTTAAAGTTTATGGTTGGCTTTAATAATTAATACTCTATTGTTTAATTAATTATTTTAATCCAACAAGGTCTAATCATTCCAGTGTTTTCTAGGCCACCTATCTTTATTGAATCAGGTTTCAGTTGTGTGACGTTCCCTTCAAGATGCATCTTGTTCTCCAAGGTTTCCACTCATGTTGACCATTTTTGGAATTTTTTCCAACCCATTGGAGTCAAAACTCCATTCGGTTGACCTTGTGAGATACTAAGGGATTCTAAGGAATAAATATTTCCCCTTATTGCACTCCCCTTAGAAATATACATGAGCGTCTGTCTCAGTCTGCCCTCACAGCATCGTGGAACACCCAAACTAGGTAATTGTTAACCAACAGTTCTGGCCATGACAAGAGTGCTAGTAGGTTGTGACAGGGACACTACCACCCCTCTCCCTCAATATCAAGTTTTCTATGCAAGGCCCCTTTACTCCTTATGTGAGTTGGATTAGAAAGCACCGTCAAGCCTTCATCCAATGAAAAAAATAGTGTCAAACATCCATATATATAAATCATACTAAAATCCATCATACATCATATTTGCATGATAATAAAATACTCGAACAATACAATCCACTCCCTGACTCAATCGAGAGTCCAAGTAATCCATTTGATGCCATCGAAATCCATAATATATCATGTGTCCTGGACACTCAGGAAAACTTGTCAAAAGCACATGTAAACACATATATATACATCAATATAATCAAGCAGCTATAACACCTCAACATCATCATATATAACCCAAAATATGAATGAAATCACAGTGTTCCATACCTAGATCACTTGCAAGCAAGTGTTCTCAAAGAATAAGTCAATAATAGTAGGCTCAATAGAGTGAGATGTTACATACACCCCCTATTGTTTTAAACTTCATCCCAAAGTTTGTACAATATATGTAAAGCAAGTAAATAAATGTAGTTGATATAGATCTATATGTATAATCTATCAAACAAGTAAGGAAAATGTTGACACATCTCATATACGTCCTCCCAAGTAGTTGAGCGTGGACTATAATTGTCCCACTAGACCTTGACCTGATCAACAATTTGACGTTGTAGATGTCAAAAGCAATGGTCCATAATGCAGATTGGCTCCACCATGAGAGTGCCCTTGTCCAACAACCGTAAGGAAACTCATATCAATATCAAGTGAAGGATCACTAACATAATGTCGTAAAACATATACGTTAAATACATCATGCATATGCCTCAAAGAAGTAGGAAAGTCTAATCCATAAGCCACTAGTCCTTTCCTTTCCACAGCTTTATCGAACCCTTTTACGTTTCACTTGAATGAAAAATTTATCGCCAGTTTCATAATTGTGATTAATGTGATGTGCATCAACATAACTCTTCTGTCGATATTTACGCCTTTTTAATCCTTTGTATTATTGATTGCATTTGTTCTTCCATTTATTGAATCACTTCTAGTCCTACCAGGACCCTATCCTCAAGTCGATCCTGACTCAATGACATTCGACACGGTCTCCCGTAAGTAAATTCAAATAGTGCCATCTTAATCATACTCTGATATTTGTTATTGTATGCAAATTCTACTAGTGGCAAGAATTCTTCCCAACGTTTTTGTTGGTCCATTACATACATACACAACATATCCTCCAAAATATGGTTTGTCCTTTTCATTTTCCCTTCTGTATCTGGGTGATAAGTTGTGCTAAAGTTTAATCATGTTCCCAAAGCCGCTTGGAAACTAGTCCAAAATTGTCTTGTAAACACCAATCCTTGATCAGATATGATTATTTTTGGCACCCCATGTAATCTCACAATCTTGTTGAAAAATACTCTAACTATGTTCAGTTCCTGATACATCATATGCACTAGAATAAAGTTTTCACTCTTCATCAAAGTGTCAACTACCACAAAAATTGAATCATGTCTTCTTGTCGTTAGTGGAAATCCAACAATAAATTCCATCGAAATGACTTCCCATTTCGATTCAAGAATAGTGTGTGGTAGTAACACTCTTGCTGGATGTCTATGTTCCTCCTTCACTTGCGACCTTCTAGATATCTCTCCATGTAACTGACTATGTTTGCCTCCATTCCCTTCTAGAAGAACAAAGGCCTAAGATGTGCCTTCATATTTTTGACTCTCGGATGAGCCATGTATACTTCTCGATGCGCTTCACTTAATATCAAACTTCTTATTTCGTCATTAGGCGGTACGTAAATTCTTCTGTTAAATCTCAATAATCCATCGTTTTCTAGTGAATAACCTTCATACCTCGGTACCATCATGGTATAATGTCCAATATTTTTATTAACTTCCATATACCAGTCATCATCGATTTGTAGAGTTAGAATATTTTCTCGAAGATTCATATTAAGAGGTAACACTAAAAATATGCATGGACTCCTACTCAGAACATCTTCCGCTCGGTTCATAGTTCCTTTAATGTAAGAAATTTAAAATTCATATTCGCTAAGCAATTCTGACCAACTCCTTTGTCACGCATTTAGGTCACTTTGTGTAAAAATATGATGCAATCCATAGTGACCTATATTTAATTCGAATTTTCGTCCAATCAAATATTGTTTCTATACTCTCAAGGCATAAACAATAGCTAATAAATCGAGGTCATGTGTTGCTTAGTTCACTTCATTCCTTCTCAATTTCTATGAAATGTAAGCGATCACTAGACCATCTTGCATAAAAAATCTGCCTAACCCTTCCTTGGATGTGTTCATGCATACCAAGAACTCCTTGTCCATTTCGAGGAATTTTAGTGTAACATACCCACTACCTAAATCAAGTTTTTCCGGTCCTCTATCGGACTCGAGCTCCTAAATAACCATGGAGATCTAACGTAGACTGGCTCTTTCTCTTTTCTTCCCCATTCTCAGGTGATCGCAGGTCATGATCGCGGTTCAGTTTGAACGTAGTGCCTATGTGTATTTCGCGCTCCGGCACTGTAGTAATGTCCTAACATTAGACTCTGCAACCACCAAAGCCCGCCAGGGCTAACGTGCATCCCATAGGGATGAATTCCCATGGGGTCAGCAAATTGCCAATAGGAATAAACCTCAACAGGGGTAGAGAATAGCAAATGAGAAATGCCTGTTGCACGGTTAGGTGGCAAGAGGGAAATGCGACACGGTGGTCGTCATGACAGGGAGGGGCCCCACTTCACACGCCACACTATTCCGGATCCCCCCCCCCCCCATTAAAGGCAGAATGGCAAGGGGGGTCTGGAATCCACCTGGAAGCCGTTGATCATGATGAGTAAATCTCGACTGTTCGAGAGTTGCGTGTCCAATTCCGGACCCCCCCCTACCGCTAAAGGTAGAACAGTAAGGGGGCTCTGGAATGGAACCTCAGTCGTAGATCTGGACGGGTGGACTCTGGCCATCCAGATCTGATCGCCGCTTATCCTAAAGCATATTCACATCTTGGCTTAAGTTGACGTCTCACCTCCACATCTAACGGTCATTACAGACCCGGAGAATCTCCGAAAGAATCTCTTCTGTCCATCAGGGTTTTGACACTCGTGATGTCCTAACAATTTGGTTCACCGATCCTCGAATCTCGATACGCTCCTCTGCTACCTTAGCCTCCCGGGCTAAGTCTTTAATCCACGTGACCTCTCTCTCACAAGACCGCAGCCTTGTCCCCCATCGGGGTTTCAGGTTTTTCAATGCCAAAGTGCAAACGTCCCCAGGACTCGTGATTCCTCGAATGGGGAAGAAAAGAGAAAGAGCCAGTCTACGTTGGATCTCCATGGTTATTTAGGAGCTCAAGTCCGCCAGAGGACCGAAAAAACTTGATTTAGGTAGTGGGTATGTTACAAAGTGGTATCAGAGCATGGTTACAACACTCGGCTTGATTGGGCTCATGCACGAGTCGCGCATAAACCTCGTTCAAAACACTCCTATGAGGAGTAATCCCCTGACTTAACTCTCTTGTCCAGGATTAAAAAGCTTAGAAAATGAGAACCCGACTGTGTATGAAAGTGAAAGAAAGTTATGAATTTATGCGCAATTTATAAAAATGAATTTAACTCTTGACTAACAGCCAGCGTTTGTCTTTTCACTCAAGCAGACGATCAACCACGGGAATCTACAAACGCAGAGTATGGTGACTCACCAAGAGCTGGGAGAAGGCTCCCACAACAGAGACGAAGAGTTTGATGAGAGAAGAGCAATAGGAACCCCTCCAGACCTAGCCGAGACTGTGAGGAGTCTCATGGTTGAGTTGCAAAGCTGCAAGGCCGATAATGAAAGGATGATGAAAGAATAAGAAAATCAAACCAAAATTAATGCAGTTCTACTGCAGAGCTTATCTGACCTACAACGACAAATGCAGCATGAACCTGAGATGCAGAATCGTGGTCGTGTCAGTGGCCACACTGAGAGAAGCACATCTAGAAAGGTCCACCCCAGAGGTAAAGGACCAGTGCCAGATGATTCCACTGAGAAGGAAGCTGGTGATTCATAAGGCTCTTCCAGCAGCAGGACCGGTTCCTATTCTCAAAAGAAACAAAAGAAGCAAAAGACTTCCAAGAGTCATAAATTTGAGGAATTTAAAAAGGCCAAACCTCCCTCCTTTGATGGCGAGATAAAGAAGGGAGAGGAAACTGAGGCTTGGCTACTTGGACTGAAGAAATATTTTAGAGTCCATGATTTCTCAAAGAACTTGAAGGCCCGAGTGGCCACTTTCAATCTGAACATAAAGGCTTCCATATGGTGGGAAGACCTTAAGAATATGAAAGGGGTCCGCGAGGAGGACCTGTCTTGGAAACAGTTTGAGAAGTACTTCCGGAATAAGTATTTGTTGGAAAGGTATTTTGATGAGAAGGATAAAGAGTTTTATGAACTCAAATTGGGACAACTTACTATGGAGGAGTATGTCAACAAATTCCTTGACTTACTGAGATATGTACCCTACATCAAAGCAGAGAAGGCGAAGGCACAACGCTTCATCAGTGGGCTACCCAAGGAATACCAGAACCGAATTGAATTTGATGAGCCAAGGACCTTAGAAGACACTATAAGAAAGGAAACATATTGTCATGAACAATATGGACATCAGGCAGAGTCTCGTGGAGACTGGAAACAGAAGAGTGGTTCGAGATTTCAGAAAAAGGGGAACAAATCCTCGGGATTTAAAAACTACAAGAAGAACCCCAAAATGAACTTTCCAACTCCGAGTGTACTCTAGCAGAACTTTCCCTCGGTGGACGGAAATAAAACTTCTGGACCTATACTAGTAAAGACTGATAACCCAAAGAGGAAACCTTTGGAATGCTGGGATTGCAGAGGAGAGCATCTCCAGAGAGACTGTTCATGCCGACAACAGAACAGTCGGAAAATTTATAACATACAGGAAGCTACCACAGTCAATGATGTGGCAAGGAGCGTGCCGCAGATCTATGCAGCCTTGGATAATAACCAAGATGACCACCAAGCTTTAGTGGTGGAAATAGAAGGTATGATTTTCAACCATCTGGTGTCTATTTTGATTGACCCTAGTTCAAATTTGAGTTATATATCCCCTAGAGATGTTGATAAGTGTAAACTACAGCCACAAAAACAAATTAATCCATGGTTAATACAGTTAGCCACTGGCACCAAAAGAAAGGTGGTAGAGGCCATACCAGCCTGCCAGTTAATGTTGGGTAAATTCCCCACCCAAGCAACCCTTAATGTATTACCCCTGGGGTCATACGACCTATTGATTGGTATGGACTGGCTGGCCGCCCATAAAGCCAAATTGGACTGTTACCATAAAACCTTGTAATGTGTGAGCAAAGAAGGAAAGAGGATAACCCTCCAAGAGATCCAAAAACCGGTTTCGATGAGACAAATCTCAGCCCTGCAAATGAGAAAGTATTGCCAAAAGGGATGTCCCCTATATGCAATACATGTATTGAAAATAATCGAAGGCGCTAAACCAAGCCCCGATGATCACCCTATCTTGAGAGAGTACAAAGATGTATTTCCAGAAGAGGTACCAGGTCTACCTCCGAGAAGAGACATTGACTTCTCGATAGAACTCACACCAAGAGTGGTGCCGGTGTCTAGAATACCCTACCGGATGAGCACACCCGAGTTAGTTGAACTCAAATTGCAATTGAAAGAAATGATGGACAAGGGTTATATTTGACCCAGCATGTCCCTGTGGGGAGCACCAGTCCTGTTTGTGAAAAAGAAGGGTGGCACCCTTAGACTGTGCATGGATTACTGACAACTTAATAAAGTAACTATAAAGAACAAATACCCCTTGCCCAGGATCGATGATCTATTCGATCAGTTGGGGGGTGCGTCTATTTTCTCAAAGATTGACTTTAGGTCGGGATACCATCAAGTCCGAATTAAGGGTGAAGACATCCATAAAACCACTTTCCGGACATGGTATGGTCACTATGAGTTTGTGGTAGTGCCATTTGGGTTAACCAATGCCCCTGCCACTTTCATGTGCTTAATGAACAATGTACTCAGTAAATTTTTAGCTAAATTTGTACTAGTTTTCATTGATGACATATTAATCTACTCTAATAATAGAGAAGAACATGAAGAACATCTTAGACTTGTGTTGCAAGTGCTAAGAGAGCATCAAATCTATGCTAAATTCAGCAAGTGTGACTTCTTTCAGAAGAAAATACACTACTTGGGACATGTTCTGTCCAAGGAAGGGGTAGCAGTAGATCCTGACAAGATTAGGTCTATCATGGAATGGCCTACCCCAAAGGATGTATCAGACATCAAATCCTTTATGGGATTGGCGGGATACTATAGAAGATTTATAAAATATTTCTCCAAGATTGGTTGTCCAATCACTGCCCTCCAGAAGAAGGGAACAAAATTTCTATGGACACAACAATGTGAAGAAAGATTTCAAACCTTGAAACATATACTAACCCATGCACCCGTGTTGAAAATTGATGACCCAGAAGTTGACTTCCTTGTGTGCACAGATGCCTATAAGGAAGGGCTGGGAGGAGTCCTTATGCAAGAAGGAAAGGTGATTTGTTATGAATCCCGAAAACTGAATGAACACGAGGTCAATTATGTGACTCATGATCTGGAACTGGCCTTAAAAATGTGGATGCATTACCTCCTGGGAAGGAAGTTTGTGCTTATGAAAGATCACTGTGGATTGCAGTATTTGTTTGATCAACCCAAGCTCAATGCTAGACAAGCTAGATGGATGGCCCTCCTTAGAGAATTTGACTTTGAAATCAAACACATTGAAGGGAAGGAGAACAGGGTGGCCGATGCCCTTAGCAGAAGCATGAGAACAATTCACCTGGCAGTGGTGAGTACCTGCGAGACAGATGTCAAGAACAGATTCAAAGAGGCACAAGAAACCGATCCCTTCGTCCGAAATGTGACCCTGTACCTATAGCAAGAACCTGCTGGATAAAAATATGAAGACTATCAGATGACCGAAGGAGGTCTGCTCACCTACAGAGATAGACTGTACATTCCCAATTGTGACGACTTGAAGAGGTTCATCATGGATGAACTACATAAAATACCCTACACTGGTCACCCAGGATACCAGAAAATGATTACTGCCACCCGGAAGAAATTTTATTGGTCGGGATTGAAGAAGGACATAGCCAAATATTTGGCCCAATGCATAGAATGCCAACAGGTTAAAGCAGAACATCGACACCCAGCAGGACTATTACACCCTTTACCCATCCCATAATGGAAATGGGAAACCATCTCCATGGATTTTATCACTGGATTACCAACTTCAACCAAACAGAATGATGCCATTATGGCGGTGGTGGATAAACTGAGCAAGTCCACTCATTTCATCCCCGTCAAATCAACCTACAAGGCGATAGATATCGCACAGGTATTCATGAAAGAGGTGTTCTGACTGCATGGCATGCCAAGAGAGATAATATCTGACAGAGACACAAAATTCACTTCCAAATTCTGGAAATCACTGATGGCGGGTTTAGAGACCAAATTGTTGTTTAGTACCACCTATCACCCTCAAACCGACGGACAGACAGAAAGAGTGAATCAAATATTNCCTCCCACAGTAAAAGCACATAATGTTTTCCATGTTTCATTATTGAAGAAATATGTACATGATGCTAATCATATAATTGACTGGTTTGTGATCCAGGTGGAACCGGAGGGAGAATTTCTACCAGAACCCCAATGCATATTGGATAGAAAAGAAACCCGGCTCTGGAACAGAACCATTGCATAGGTCAAGGTGCAGTGGAAACATTTTGGCCCAGATGAGGCTACATGGGAGATGGAAGATGCCATGAAACTGGCATATCCGATTTTGTTTACTTCTGTACATGCAATTCATGCTAGTAGATAAGAACATCGAGGACGATGTTCCTTTTAAGGGGGAGGGAATTGTAACACCTTGTTTCCCCCAACTTGTAAATATAAATGGACTGGCCAAGAACTATGGAAAAATCATAAATGTTAATATGTGATGTAAATGGACCTTGAGGAAGAGGTCAATGAATGTGAATAACATTATGAATTTATTGCAGGACTGCTGATGAGGGGATGTGTAGAAAAGAGACCACGATGGCGGTGGAAGGCACCTAAAAAGGTGGCATTAACTTCCACCAAGAATTAAATACCGTATTTGGACTAAACTGGCCCAGAGAACCAAAAGCGGCTCGCTGGCCCTGAAATTCAATGCCTCACAGGCCGGTAGGCAGATGGATTGATGAGGGATGGGATGGTGAACCGCCCATCCATAGAGCCGTCAGGCCTGATCGACGTGAGGGTAATCGTGCCACACGCAACCTCGTGAGAGGATAAGGTGTATGGCAGAAGAGATTAGGAGGGCAGACGCGAGGGGAACTCTGGCATTACGCAGAGTGAGTGATAGCAGAGAGGAAGGATTGCAACCTTCACTTCTGGTCACTAGCAAACAAAGAGATGCAGTCTCAGGGCATTGTGTTCTCAGCTCGAGGGTGGCTAGTGGTAAATCCACTGGGAGTTGCTATGCCTACAGTTGGGTGGAAACGAGCACCCCTCTCAGCAGTTGCTCCCACTTCTGAAGTTATTTATGATAAGTGTTTTGTTCATATTGCATCTTGAAATTCATATGCTGACATATATGCTCATAAACTATGAAATGGTGAACAATTACAGTATAAGAATGTCTGTGTAGTGTTTTGATAAGTAATGTTAGATATATGCTTATAACAGAAAGGCCACGCATGGTTTCTGTTGATACGTAAATTTAATTTGGCATGGGTCGAACTAAGTTAGGCTTCCAGCCCGTTCTCGGGAAGCTGTTTACCCGTATCTACCTCCGGAAATGCCCCAGTATAGATCTCTGCACAGAGATTTCCTCCTTAGAAAGGTTCACCAAGAACCCAGAAATAGGACTTGAACGCACAAGTCTTATTAACCCTGTACGAGGAGGAATGACCCTCTTAAGGTTTCGAGGTAGCAGTGTAGGGATATGTAACAAATCGACGAATGAGCTTTTGTCGGGTGACCCATATCCAATCATGACCCTCAGATTGATGGAAGTAACGAGGGCTTTACATACCTCGCCCTTTCTCCCTCTATCTGCATGAACAACAAGGAAATCGGGATCGTAGATTCCAAAACCCAGGTGGGACAATCTGAGCCATTGGATCTCATCAGAAATCCCGTCGACCATTGGATCGGGTTAAGATGCTCGGAGTTTAGACTCTGGAGTGTGCACAGAAAGAACGGATCTAGACCGTTAGATCTTGGTCCGATTAACCATCAACCGTCGGATCAGACAGGTAAGTGCCTTTTGGGTTGGCGTTTGGTGAAGTTCGAGGGTTAACCTGAACTGTCCTCCTTTAGGACAGGTGTCAGGGATCTAGAAAGAGTCGGGATATCAGCCATTGGCATATCGAAGATCCTGAGGTCGAGGGAATCGGGACGCGATAAGTCGCGAACCCCGAGAGTTCATCTGGACCGTCCATCCATTTGGGACGCGTGTCAGAAATCCACAGAGAGTCGGGATATTCGTCATTGGGAAATTGAATTTCCTGAGGTCGAAGGAGTTGGGACATCATAAGTCTCGAAATCCCGACGAGATCAGAGCCGCCCATTTGTGAGACACGTGGCGAGATCGAGAGCCCATCGACATATCGGAGGTTTGGAAGGCAAGACTTCCGGAGCACCAGAAGTCGTGAAAGCGCGAGATTGGATCAGGACCGTCCTCTTGTGGGGACGCGTGGCAGAGATCCAGGCCATTGGGGAAAGTCCCGACGAGGAGGCCATCCATCGGAGTTTGGTTCATCAGGATATCGGAGATCCCAGTGACAAGTTATCTGTGCACTTTGGAATCGTGAAACGCGAAACCCCGATCAGTGGGGGACAACTGTTGGCACATCAGGGCTGAGGGAAGGACCACAGTGGAGGCTAGCTGTCAGTGCAGCGGAGAATCAGGATTCGAGGAGTCGGGAATCCTGTGGACGTATGTATTGTGGTATTGAAATCCCCATAGCCCCGACGAGGGATAAGACTGCGGTCACAGGGATCGTGGTCATGTGAGCTAGGAGCCTAGCTAGGAGAGTTAGCGCGTAAAGGGCACATCGAGATTCAAGGAATCGCGAGTCCTGGGGACGTTTGCACTTTAGCATTGAAAACCTTGAAACCCCGATGGGGGACAAGGCTGCGGTCTTGTGAGAGAGAGGTCACGTGGATTAAAGACTTATCCCGGGAGGCTAAGGCAGTAGAGGAGCGTATCGAGATTCGGGGATCGGTGAACCAAATTGTTGGGACATCACGAGTGTCAAAACCCGGATGGATGGAAGAGATTCTTTCGGAGATTCTCCGAGTTTGTAATGACCGTTAGATGTGGAGGTGAGACGTCAACTTAAGCCAGGACGTGAATATTCTTTAGGATAAGCGACGAGCAGATCTGGACAGCTAGAGTCCACCCGTCCAGATCTACGAATGAGGTTCCATTCCGGAGCCCCCTTACTGTTTTGCCTTTAGCGGTAGGGGGGGGGGTCCGGAATTGGACGCACAACTCTCGAACGGTCGAGATTTACTCATCATGATCAACAACTTCCAAGTGGATTCCGGACCCCCCTTGCCATTCTACCTTTAATTGGGGGGGGGGGTCCAGAATAGTGTGGCGTGTGAAGTGGGGCCCCTCCCTGTCATGACGACCACCGTGTCACGTTTCCCTCTTGCCACCTATATACCACCTAACCGCGTAACGGGCATTTCTCATTTGCTGTTCTCTACCCCTGTTGAAGTTTATTCCTATTGGCCATTCGTTGACCCCGTGGGAATTCATCCCTATGGGACGCACGTTAGCCCTAGCAGGCTTTGGTGGTTGCAGAGTCTAATGTTTGGACATTACTACAGCGCTAGAGTGCGAAATACACATAGGCACTACGTTCAAATTGAACCGCGATCATGACCCACGATCACCTGAGAACGGGGAAGAAAAGAGAAAGAGCCAGTCTACGTTGGATCTCCATGGTTATTTAAAAGCTTGAGTCCAACAAAGGACCGGAAAAACTTGATTTAGGTAGTGGGTATATTACATTTAGTATCGGTGTTGTCGTCAGAAACTCTTTGAGCCTTTGAAATTCTTTCGTGCATTTCTCAATCCACAAGAACTTATTGTTCTTTTTCTACAATTATGTGATCGGTTTTGCTATCTTCGAAAATCCTTCGACAAATCATCGGTAATATCCCGCTAAACCCATAAAAACTACATACTTCATGTACATTTTTTGGTGCTGGACAATCCATAATAGCATCCACATTCGTTGGATCCATAGTGATACCTTCACCATAAATTATATTTCACAAGTAGATAATCTTAGATTGGTAAAGAGAGCATTTTGATAACTTCCCCTAAAATTTGTTTTCTCTTAGGGATTGCGGGGCCAACCTCAGGTGTTCATCATGTTCTTCCTTCATCCGAGTAATGAATATCAAAATGAATTTCTCTAAGTAATGGCGGAAAATTCTATTTATTTGGAACATAAAGGTCATTGGTGCATTTGTAAGTCCAAAAAGAATTACTACAAACTCGTAGTATCCATATTGTGTTCTAAAGTGGTCTTACTGATAATGTGTTCTAAAGTGGTCTTACTGATAATGCGGTCTCTGACCTGATCAAATAAATAATTTATCCTAGGTTGGGGATATTTTTTTTCAATCCTCATTTTATTTAATGGATGATAATTGATACCCAATGAAAGAGTTCCATCCTTATGTTTGGCAAATAATACCGGTGATCCCCATGGAGAAACACTTGGACTAAGGTATCCTTTATCCAATAATTCCTGTAGCCAGATTTTTTTTTAACTTAGTCAACTCAGGGATACTCATTATGTATGGTGCCTTTGATATCAATGCATATCCAGGTAATAAATCAATAGAGAAGTCCATCTCTCTTGGTGGGGGTAATTCGGGTATTTCTGATGCAAATACATCCTAAAATCCTTGAAGGATAGAAAAATATTCTAACCTTGATTTGATTTATCCATTTAGAAAATTTGTCACTTGAATAACATAAATATTGTAGCCTTTATTAATGAATTTCTTTAATTGTAAGGTTGATAATTGTCTTATAGATATAGGTTCACTAATTCCTTGTATTGACCTTGTTACTCCACTTTCATCCTTGTAGGTAAAATATATTTCATAATAGTTCAGTATAAATTTATGATTCTCTATCCAATTCATACCTATAAGTATGTCATATGATCCTAAAGGTAATGAATTTAACTTTACTTTAGTGTCATGAATACTTATTTCAAATGTACAGTCTGAAATGAACTTAGTTACTTTTCGTTTAGTACCTGTTGCTAATTGTACCAACCAATATTTTGAATGTTTTACTTTTTATAGCTTGCAAGAGTCTACCAATGATGGAGTAATATAACTCAAACATTCTCCTAGATCTATTAAAACAAAGCCTTTTTTTTGTGAATATTACCTTCAATTTCCATAATGGTATATTGATGATATGCTTTCCTGCCATCTAGAGTATCATTGGTTTTATGAGTACTCTCTCCAATGTGCCCAACTATTGAATCCTCTTGTATATTCTGAATTGTTTTGTTAGCTGAATTTATGTATGGACAATTTCTCAACAAATGTGGTTCACCACATCCCCAACATTTTAACAGTTCTCTAGGATGATTAGATTCCTTCTTAAACCCCATATTAACTGAGTTGTTTCTACTTGGAAATTGCGTTGAAGTCTTGGGAAAAATATTTTCTTAATAACCCTTGGACATATTATGAAATGATGATGGCTTGAATCCTTCCATTCTCTAGTTTAGCTTCTCTTTCTTCTTTTCTCTCCATGCCCTTGGATTTCAAAAGAGTTGTTTGTACTGTTCATTCCATTTTATTTTCCTTTAAACCTGTGGCTAACTTTTAAATCTTGCCAACATATACTAGATTTACCCTTCAAGGTATGGATGGTCATCCTCACTTTCATTTTTCTAGAGTAATTGCAAATTTGGAAATATTTCTTTGAGTCAAGTAACTAGGCTTCCACCTCTTCACTCGTTCTGGACTCTCCATCAAAAGTTGAAGGTTTAATTTTATTAAACTCTCCATATAAGTGGTCCATGTGTTTATTTTATTTACTGTAGATACATGGTTTTCAGTTAGGTTTGTATCGTTAGTATAAATGTTTTCTTTTTCAGTTCCTTACTTGAATCCTTCATTGATTTTTTTTTTCAAAACCTATGTTTTTGAACTAACTTCAGTGGGATATTCTAGATTTCTATGGGGTTGTTGAGTATTGTTTCCTTCAGGTCTATCGTATTTGACATTTTGTGCGAACATGGTTAAAAAAAATTTCTTTGAAAACCACATGTTTGTAACAATGAACAATTTTCTTGTTAGTTTTTCAACAACCAATTTATATTCATATGGTGATTCCCATTAGGCCTAGGCGTTGTAATATCACTCTGATACCATATGTAACAACCCCTCTGTTACGTCACATAAGCACTTGAGAAACAATAAGAGATATTTATTATAAAACATAAATAACATCATTAAACAAATGGAACTTGATAGTATCATATGTCAACAATACACATTCTATTTATTTCATTCCATTGCACAACTAGATTTAAATACTACTCTAAGCATGAAGGACATGCCACATCACATGATATGACATACAGACTACCCACCCAACCTATCATGCAAGTTTAGGACTTCCAAGACACATAATCAACGCTCAAGTCTAGGATTCATCCGATTGATCTTGACCATTTAAGGTCTCAAGAATGGCAACTGTTCTGAGGAACAAGGAAGTATCTAATTCCCATATTTCAATTAATTTCAAAATTCAATATAAATTCTAGTGTTCTTAACCACCTTTCTTCAAACATAGAAAATATGGTAACAAATCATTCATCGTAACATCATTACATACTATTCAATAATTCATCACCTCACTCATTAAAGGACATGAAATAATTTCAGTAAAATCGAGGCTATAGCCTTAATGTAAAAAAGAGTCCCTTAAATCGGCAATCTATCATTATGATAATTTCAAATAATTATGTTTACCTAGAATAGGTGTGACCACCCTAAAGTGTTCAACCAATTAGTTAGATATCCAATTTATACCACAAGTTAAAAGAGGAAAAGAACATCAGAAAAAATCTCTCATCACAAGGTAGAAACTATAAGCCTGCTCTGTAATTTTATAAACTAGTTGATACTATGAAGAAAATAAACCTGTAACTGAAAGAAGGTATGATCTAAGAACAATATAAAAGTTTTGTAAGAAGACTGAAGCTTCTTTTATAGTAACATAGTGCAACACCTTGAAATTCAATTCTAGAAGTGTGTAGATGGCTCCTTGAAGGCCCAAGGTTGATAAGATACAACACCCGAAGTGCACAAAGACCCTCTCAAGTTGGGAAGAGGTCAAAAATTTCGGAGTTACAAGCTCAAGAGAGACAGTGTGATGATACACAGGGGAGGCACAAAGTACACACTCAACAATTAGAATCCAAAGCTCAGGAGGGATGCACTATTCAGCATTGGATTTCCTTTCAAGGCAGAGCTCCAGAGGGATAGGGTGTGCAGGGTTCAAAGGAGGATTCAAAGACCATTGAACTAGGAGAAAGAGACAATAGCCTTCATATCTAGGAGTTTCAAAGGAGGCTCCTCAAATCAAAATGCTATTAAGACCTGGTCATTGGATCTCAGTAAGGGTAGATCAACGACGAGGAGCCATTGTGAGATCACAGGGTTAATTTAAGGATTGCACAAGTTTTGGTTTTGAAATCCATACTGGTCATTGATCGTCACCTACAAATAGATAAATGATTGGCATCGATCCCAATATCAGCGAGAAGTTTCTATTATGGAAATCAGGAAGGGTTTAAACATCGAGCTAGTCGAGGCCCTACAATCCTTCCTAGCCATTGATATTCATGATAGATTTAATCACGATCGTCGAATTAGACTGTCAATTAGCACTAAAGGAGTTGAGTTGAGGTCATATCTCTCGGTCATACAAGGGCAGGACTAGACCCTTCAGGCTAGTTGACTATGCCCCGAATCCCAATTCGAGAGATAGATCAACACCATATATCGATGGGTGAATACTGGCTGTTGGATCCATAAGAATTCAACGATTTGGCAAGTTTGAGTCCAAAATAGGTAAGAGTTGAAAAACCTTGAAGCTCAGAAGTCTCAGAGTGAAGGAAAGTCCTAGATTTGATGAATTTTAATAGACCATTAGATCTACGAGCCTACGTTCTTCAAGGGTTAGGTAATTCGCTACTCCGACACAACTAGGGTCAGTAGTTTTAAGGTGAAGGAACTCCCGAAGTCCTGAATTCTAGAGTAAATCATTTCTGTCCAACAATGGGCACACGTGTCCGTAGATCCAAGTATTCATAAATTCATCCATTCGAGAGGTGGTGGTTGAAGGATATGAAGGTGTGAAAGTTTCTGAAATCCCAGAGTCCTAATGTTAATCCTGACCGTTGATTTCGATAAATCCAGGACCGTCATATCTGGGGTTTGACCTTCATGAATTTGGAGGAAATGAGAGTTGAAACAACTATAACTTTTGAATCCTGGAGCCCAAAGTGTCGATGTGTCGGAACCCCATTATCGTAAACTTTATCTCAGCTGATGTGTCAATGCCTCCTGTCACTGATTTTAGATGACACATGGCACTCAATTTTGGTACTTTAGTTACGTCCTCTGTGCTAATTCAGGTGACACGTGTCACTCTCATTGTTGTGACACATCATCTATTGTGAAATTATTGTTGCCACGCTACTCCAGAAGGTTGTCACTCTAGGAGAATGGAATCTAGAGCAACACAGTTCTCTGAAGTGTCAGAGCCCCAAAGTTACTTCTAGTCGTAGATTGGAGCAAGGTAAAGGGGTCGTTGATCTCTGAGTTAAATTGGATTTGACTCTCCATCTAAGATAAGAGGTGAAGTAAAGGATTACAAAGATCCAGAAGTTATGAACTTCCAGAGTCAAGGAGATCCATAGATCTAGCAAACAACACAGACTGTAGATCTTCAAGTCTTATCCCTTTGGATTTTCGATAGTTCGATACTCCAGAGGAAACAAGGTTGTATTCGCTAAGGTGAAAAACTTCCGGAGTTCCAAACACTAAAGTAGATGACAGCTGTTGATTTTTAGGAGGAGTGTAAGTCGTTAGATCTCTAATCCCTTCGACGGTTCATGGTCTAAGTTTATGAAGCAGGAAAAACCACCAAGTCCATAGTTTCATAGTGGATCTCCTCCATAGAATCTCGCGTTAGGAGAAAATCTGCCAGCCGTTAGATTAAGTTGTTAAAAGTCAACAAATGAGGGCGATAGGGAAGGGTAACCTATAACTGCCGATCATCTCAGCTTATGACCGACTTCGGTCGGTTAACACTTCGAGAAGGAGTGTTGAGTTCAAGAAACCTACGGAGCATTGGAGTTTCAGATCTCCAAATAATTCCCTTTTGACTAGTAGTAGGTTATGGATCTTGGTCACATGCATAACTTAGTTTAGGAAAAGGGGCTATCACACTACAAGTTAATTAGAATTTCAGAGACTTTAACAAGCCTTCCTGGTTCCAGAATTTTTTGGTTTTTAAAAACAACTCAGATACTCCAGGTTATTATTAAATTTAGTTTATCAGTGATTCAACAAAAGATCCACATACAAATCTGAAATAAATTAAATCGCTAGAGAAAATTCACAATGTAAATTTGGATCCAATCCTTAGTTTACCAACAACTATTCACAGTTAAAATTTCTAAAATAAACTCAACTAAGGAAGACTTCGATCATTCAACTTCGACATGGGTAATATACAAGTTTTGAACATAGACCATACACCACATAAATTAATCTTTACAATGAGGGTGATGCCGCTTAGTTTAGGGTTCGGAAAACATTCAGAATTACAACGAAGGTTTAAAATATATATACACACTATAAATATTATTCGTTGCCACAACTATAAATAAAATATAAAATCTAAACTATTCTTATTGACAACAAATGTAACCATGGGAATTTAGGCTTTCCAGTGATGCTACAGACACCCTATCAGTCCAACATACTTCTACACTAATGCTATAATAAATTCGAAGTAAAAATACCAGGACTGAAGAATTTCATGTGTTGAAGATACATTCAAATCTTGCGCTCCCTCCCTTCCTTCACTTGCTAATCACCGAGACTTCAACGGTACCTCCCAACCAACGCTAGGGGTACTCTTCTTCCCCCTTAGGCCCTTGATCCACAAAGGGTCCAAGCACACAAAAACCAGAAAAAAATAGCTTCCAGGCTTGCTTCACAAGGAAGAGATTCCACTCTTTTCACAAGCCTGGATTCCAAACTCTCACAAGTAAAACACAATCCATCCAAAATTCGGCAGCATAACAATGTATCCCAAAAACGTTCCATCCCCTTCTCTTCTAGGTCATTTTTTCTATAGAATTCTCCTCACAGACATATGTCCCTCATGCATAATTCATTAATTTTTAATAATTATGTTTAAGGATTATTCACCCACTACATGTGTCACATTCTCCCCAATTTGCACAAGTAATTTCTCTTTTATTTTTATTTAAAAGCCACTTTTCCTCACATTTCCCCATGTGTTCCTAATTTCCTCTTAGTTGTCTCCTAGTTCCCCAAATCCCCTTAATTAATGGTTGTCTCCTAACTAGGTTTTAGTTAGGGTTGGATTAGAAGTCTTATTAGTTAGGCTAGGGTTGGCTGACTCAAATTATATACTATGCACAACCCATTCTCTCAAGTTGTAATTATTTATAAATAAGGATTTATTTTTAATAATTTCATGCACCCTTGTGTATTTTATCAATTCTTTAGGTATTTACTGACTATTTCCTAACATTTGATTTCCTTCAAATATTTAGTCATGTCACAATTCAATTAGTCCTTCTATTTAAAATTTATGGTTGGATTTAATAATTAATACTCTATTGTTTAATTAATTATTTTAATCCAACAAGGTCTAATCATTCCAATGTTTTCTAGGCCACCTATGTTTATTGACTTAGGTTTCAGTTGTGCGATGTGCCCTTCAATATGCATCTCATGTTCCAAGGGTGCCACTCGCGTTGACTTGTTTTAGAAGTTTGTCCAACCCATTGGAGTCAAAACTCCATTTGGTCGACCTTGTGAGAGACTAAGGGCTTCTAAGGAATAAGGATTCTGCCTTATTGCGCTCCCCTTCTAAATCTATGTGAGAAATTGTCTCAGTCTGCCCTCACGACATCGTGAACCACCCAAACTAGGTAATCGTTAACCTACAATTCTGTCCATGGCGCGAGTGCTAGTAGGATGTGACAAGGACACTGTCACCCCTCTCCCTCAATATCTAGTTTTTTGTGCAAGGCCCCTTTACTCCTTATCTGAGTTGGATTAGCAAGCATCGTCAAGCCTACATACACTGACAAAAATAGTGTCAAACATTCATATATATAAATCATACTAAAATCCATCATACATCATATGTTCATAATAACAAAGTACTCAAACAAAAAAATCCACTCCCTGACTCAATCCAAAGTCCAAGGAAGCCCTTTGATGCCATCAGTATCCGTAATTTGTCATGTGTCTTGCACACTTAGGACGACTTGTCAAAAGTGCACGTCAACAGATATATATACATCAATATAATCAAACAACTATAACACCTCAACATCATCATATATAACCCAAAATTTGAATGAAATCACAATGTTCCATACCCGGATCACTTGCAAGCAAGTGTCCTCAAATAATAATTCAATAATGGTATGCTCAGTAGAGCAGGATGTTACAATGAACAAGAAACTCGTGAGCTTGATAGTTGTGTGAAGTTTGTGTCAAGCTAGGTGGGTTTATTATTGGTAGGAGAAGTAATGGGTTGGGTTTGAGAAAACAATACATAGATGAAATGTTAGGTGATACTAGTGAAGGAAAACAAACTTGGAACCCATGTACCCATTACAAGGATTATTCATATTTGATCCAAAGACTACCACATCAGGTTTTTCTAAAGGGAAAAGAACACATAGATTCTTATTGCATGCACTATACCACTTGCTAGGATGGGTTTCCTGAGAGACTCCACAAGAAAGGATGGAAATGCTGAATTTTTTTGTGTGTATTTGGTTGAATGGAATAGGTTCATGGTTAATTGACAACTAGATATAGTGCCCAGAGTTACCTATAGTGAGATAATTTAAATCACGATCATTGTCAATTGGGCACAAAGAGATTTAGAGATATTACTCTTTTTCATTTCCCTTGTGCTCTCATATCTTATCTTAGTTGTGGCATATAAAATAGATGCATATGGATAGAAGGTGAATAATTCAATTTATATCCAGTTTGGTGGATAACGTTTGAGGAAAATATAAGTTTTTATTCTATGTGAATTATCTTTATTTTATATTCCAATGCTTTACTTCCTTTAATTTTATTTTTGATGAGAATCTTATTAATGGAATGGTTTGTTTGATGCTATAAATTCTATTAGTAAAGGATGTTAAAAATTTGAATGATAGTTGCATGTTGTATATACTATTTATGCATGTTTAGTGTATGCATATAAACACACTAACAATTGTTTTTGTGCCACCAAAAACCAAGTTTTGGTCATTGTTGGAAAATCCAATCGGTAAATGAGAAAAAATATTTGAGTGCCCTATTGACCAAGTGTGGTTGTTTGGCCATGTTACAGTATTTGTGACCGTCTTGATGAAAGGAGAGGAATTTATCTATGGTTAGTAAAGTAGGTTGCCAAGAAAACAATCCATTCAATATCCAAAACAACATCTCCTCCTCTAATGTATATGATGTAAAAGTGATACTTTAGGTTACAATCTTCCTTTTTAAATTCCACCATGTGCACCATATCTTTGCACTAAATATTTTTATGGATTGCATGTTGATAGGAGCGCATTAAAATGTATAAATATGGAATCCCAATTTCTTAAATTAATTCTTATCAAGAATATTCATAGTACTACTAGGATCAACTAGAATGGGGAGCCTTTGTTTTTATGTAGCCATAAACTTGAAGGTGTCAAGATTACCCAAGCTAATGATTGTACTAGTAAGGTATACCAAGGGTTCTCCTATTTCTAATGACAAAAGAGATTGGTCATGTGGCCAAAATTAATTATATATTTGTTCAAGCAGAGAATTATCCTCATGTTTAGATTCATACTACTAGTGGAACATGTATTCAACCATTGAGGGATGTAGGAATAATTTAAGATAATTTAAGATAGAGGTTTAAGGTTTATAGATTATTTTTTTGGACAAGATAACAACTAGGTGTTTCGAGTTGTAAAATTTTGTAATTTCCCACTTCATTGGCCCTCCTTTTTTTACCCTGGAAATAAATCCCTGAGATACTCCTAGGTACTTCCCCCCAATCCAAATATGGTATCCAGTGTAAAGCAAGTGGGTTATACTTGGTTCACCTGGCCCTCTGGGAATCTAACTAGGGACTTGTATAATGTGCTAGATTACCAACAATGTCCTCACAATAGTGGCACCAATTTATTGAGATAACCCTCATAGATGCATTAAGTGGCCCTCCTATCATATGTATAGCCCTTTTAAATAGAGATAATTACCTTTCTCTTTATGTCTTCAACAAGATTATATTATCTTCTAGATATATTAATGGTTCATTCTCAAACATTTTTATCAAACAATTTTATCTCCATCTAGATATTTGACCTAAAACTCGAGACATACATATTTCATGCCATATCTACAAAGAGTGTATTCTTTGACTATCATGTCCTTTTGAAATAAGTGCATAAGCTACTTATTGTAGGGATAATCCTAGTTATAATATGCCCTCTAATTTGACACATATACAAACTTGTCAAAGTCATTTATAAGGATTTTAACAATATGTCTCTCACCCTAGGCATGTACTTCCTCGTCTAAATGTTTTAGTACCACATTTGACATATCCTCATTATTGAACATGTGTTTCTCCTTGATTGCTAACTTGATCTTTCTTATCCAAATGTGCACCTCCACTTCACGTCCAACGTTATATAGTGGGATATCCATATAAATCTTATAAGTGGGTATATGAGAGATTAATGCATTGGTGGACCAATTCAAACGTGTGTCACCTCTTATTTCCTAAGGGTTTACATCTTCCTCTCTCTCTCCTCAAAGATTTTAAGGTTGGGGATTGAGGTATCTGGATATGGGTCCATGATCATAGTTGCAATATCCACCTAATTTCTTCTAAAAAAATCATGAATTTTCATCCATTTATGCCTCGATTACATATTAGGATTTTCCCCTCATCATTTTTTAAAAACTAGACAAGAAGAGAGAAAATTAATTGATGCTTCGATACCAAATTACATGTTCCTATACCAAAAAAGGAATTACTACTACAACTATAGAGGATATTGAAAAACAAACTAAGATTAACATAAATTAAAATCCTAAGGAAAATAAAATCATAGGGGTACCTACACCAAAGAGTGTATTGCAAATGTAAATATGAGTAACAGAGGAAGACTTCTACAAATAAATAGTTGTTTTTATTTATAAGAGGATAAGAGTTGAAAATGAGAAGGAAAACTATTATTTATGCCAAAAGGATGTAAAAACTCTAATTTAAAATTAGATCAATATTAAAAGTGATAGAGCGCTTATTACATAAACAAGATTTATTATAAATATTAAAATATGATACTCTGAAGGTATAGGACTATCATGTAATTGCAAAATTATGCACATAATACAAAATAACTAATGTACATATGGCGTCTAATGTCCTTGATAATGTTTTTGTGGTTAGGTATACTATTAGGCTTAATAATTAACTAATTTAGTGAAGTTGTTCCCATGAAGGGTATTGGTCCTCCAATATTATGTGTGGGTGTTGTTAGCACCAGAAGTCACCTCTAGATTGCGGAAGAGGTAAGCCCAGTACCCATCAGTTTGTATGTCACAATGAATAAATTTAAGCGTGGTCTAATGGACACAGTCTCAAGATTATATCGCTTCAACTTAGAAAACTGGGTTGGCATGCATGGACAAATGAGGTCTTGATCTAACTTCAGTCAGTGATTTGTTGTATAGTGGTGAGTAGGGGGAAGAACCTAAAGAAGAAAAAGTGTTCTGATATGGATGTCCAGTCTTCCAGAAGCCAGAGGAGAAGAACACTCAAAATACAAGATATTCTTGGCTCAGAGCTTCAAGGAATTGAATGAAATTATCATGAACTAAAATCAATCATACATCACAATTCAATAATAACTACCCGACTGGATCGTCTCTGCCCAGGTCATTCAGTGTTGGATGGAAAGAAACACAGGGAACTGATTAAAAATGACAGTGATGTCACTGTGATCAAACATACATCACACAAACATACTATTCTTGAATGGATATTCCATGCCTGGGTGTTCTAATAAAACCGTTACAAAGAGATGAAAGGAAACTGAATTTCATTAAACAAGAAGTCTCAAATACATAACATAACCAAAGAACCAGAGGCTTTACTAAAACTTTACAATTGGGAGCTCAACTCAATCATCGACCCTAACATATTATCAAAATAGATTATTTATACTCAAAGCAACTAGCTCCCTATAGACGCGCACTCTGGTCACTGCATTCAAGGCTTGGCGAATGCCTATTATCTTGTCAGGCTGCACTTACATTCTTCTATCAGACGCAAGATCAGATTGGTATGGGCTTCATGAGAAAATCCATAGCAGGGAACTTTCAGCTTACAGTCTTCCCTTCATGGCCAGAGTTTCCATGCTTTCCATAAATGGGGTGATACGAGGTTTCAACCACCGCCCCCCACTTTAATTAACTACTTTCATCGGGATCAGGATGCGCCCTAAAAATCATGAATGCTCTAGGCGGTGCCCATGACTTCTTCAAAACGATCTCAGTGCCTAGAACCATGCTACTTCTATTCTACACTCAACACATGCACTCTCAGCCTTTTGACGCAACTCCTCTCTATCGCTCCAATATTTCATGTGACCTCGGGCTGCGATCTGGAGCTTCATTCAAAGGCGCTGTCAGGACTTTGCCTTTTGGGAGTTTTCACTCCAACTTGATTTCAACAACGCGATGCCCGAAATCACGAAACGACCTTTGAGATCGGCGGTCGATCTTGCTTTAAAATGGATGGCCACGATCATTTCCTTAGCCGACTTTATCCACTCGATGATTGAATGGGTGCTTATCTTTCTCTTGGCCTCGCCTTCCATATGACCCTGGGTGGTGACCGTGGGCCCATATTTCAGGCGTGTCACGATTTCACATTTCACGAACTCTCATTGCGCTTCCTTCTCAAACTTCTGAGTCGCGAAATTGTGACCTCCTCAGATCGAGTGAAATGTGTCTCTTTGCATTAGATGACCCATATCATATCGGTATTTCGGGACTTTGGATGTCGACACTTCTCACATCGGCCTTCCTGAAAAGACTTTCTCTGCAACTTTGATCTGGCGCCATGCATCCTACTAGAATGGATAGCCTAGATTATTTCCTGACTTCACATTTCACGATTCTTCATAACTTGTCCTGTTGACTATTCCCTTTTGCGAGTCAGTGAAATTTTAGTCTTATGCCACGTTTCCTTCCCAGGATTGACGGCTAGGGTGGCCTCATGATTTCAGAACTTTGTCTGATGCTATACTTCATGAAAATTTATAGTCCTGATCACCTAATGGCTGACGATATGATCTGCTCAAAGGATCTCTGTCGTTGAAATCTGATCTTGCTCGATCGCTTGATTTGAGTCCACATTAGACTGCTCTAAGTGTTGCGCTTGTGCTTATGACTGCGGCTTCTGTGAATGATTACTTGGATGACTGGCCGAGGGATCGGAAAAGAAAAAGGATTAGTGACAGAGGTAAAGAGAGAAGTGATTGAACTTAAAGAAAATAGAAAGGATTAGGACTGATACTTCTCAGGAAAGTCGACAAAGACAATAGGTCGATCAGAAGGATGGAGGCAAATAGAAGAAAAACTACAAGCCGAGAGAGAAAACCTACGATCAGGTCTACAAAAGGAGGAAATATGGAAAAAATTACAGACCTAGGTAGAAACCATAGACCTTTAAGGTTTGGACAAGTTTATGTGCTAACATTAGGCTCCATGGGGGATAAATTCCTACCTGTGAGGCTCTAAGAACTCCTTTCGTGGCTTTAGTGCCTTAGTGTTGGGTTGTGGAGTCTTCTATTAAGAACAAAATAAACATAAAATAGAGATGACATTTACAGTGGTGGGACGCCGACTACAGCCTTAAACAAAAAATATTTTCAAGAAGTGCCCATTTACAGGGCCACCAAGGACTTCGTCTCCCTCCAAATCCCACAACCTGTAAGTTTTATTTGGGAACTTCTCAGAGATTTGGAAGGGGCCGATCCAAAGGGATTCAAATTTTCCATGCTTACCCTTGTCTTTCTTGGGCGCATCCCACTTGAGTACTAGATCTCCCAGCTGTAAATCCTCTTTACTACTCTTCCTATCAAAGGCTTGTTTGATTTTCTGTTGACGGTCATGTGCTTTGCCCATTACCTGCTCTCTAGTTTGTTGCACTTCTACCAATTGATGAATCCTTGTGATCATGTCATCAGGATCTCTGTGGCAGTCTTTGAAGAATTTTTCCATAGGCAGGGAAAGATGAGAAGGAAAGACTATTTCAGTCCCATACACAAGTTGGAAAGGAGAGATTTCTAGGGATCTCTTTGTTGTCACTCTATCAGCCCATAGAGCGAATTTGAGCATTAAATCCCATGCTTTTTTGTTGTCCTCTAACAATCTTTTGATGATATTTATTAGGCTCTTGTTGGAGGACTCTGCTAATCCATTTTCTTACGGATAGTAAGGGGTAGAGTGGATTAACAAAATTTTGAACTGCTCACAAAACTTGATCAATGGTTCGACTTTGAAGGATGCAACATTATCAGTTATGATTCTGTTCAGACAACCGAACCTTTCCATAATATCTTCAAGAAAACCAATGATCACCTTGTGAGAAGCGCTCTTGGTGGGGATAACTTCTATCCATTTGGTAAAATAATCCATTGCAGTTAAAATCCATCTATGTTGAACACTTGAAGGAGGATGAATATCCCCGATAAAATCCAGGCCCCATTGCTGAAAGGGCCCTAAAGCTACCACAGGATTCAATGGCAGAGACTTGAGCTGCTACTTTCAAGAGAATTTCTGTCATTTAATACAAGCCCTTACTTTCACACATACATCAGTGAATAGAGTAGGTCAGTAGTACCCAACCCTAAGGATTTTGTAGGCATTGGTTTTCTAGAAGTGATGTCCCCCACAGAAGCTGTCATGGAAATCAAATATAATTTTTTGGACCTCTTATGGATCTAAACATCTCAGAAGCACTCCTAGAGGGTCTTTTCAATACAAAACTTGGTTGATAAGGAAGTATTCAATTGCTTTTATCTTTAGAGCTCTTTCCTGTTGGACACACCTACCACACTTAGAGGGGGGGTGAATGAGTGTGGGGATCTTTTTCCCAAAACTTCCCTCTTGCACAAAAACTCATCAGATTAGCATTCAATATTTATTCATTACCCATTGTTTTCATTTATAACCAGTTAGATGTGAGCACATATCAGCAACATATATCAACAATATATCATCAAAAGGTCATCACCACAATGAACAAAAAGAACACAAGATGTATGTACAATTTTCTTTTTATTACGGACTACAATCCTTGGGGTTTATCAGCAACAAATGAATAGAGTACAAATCTACAAGAGCACTAGCTCTATATGCAAGACTCAACTTTCATTCTCAGCACCAACTGAGATGAGGCAACAATCCTCAACAGATATCAATCTGTACCATAAA
>ML777165.1:736727-758104 GCA_009831015.1 Picea engelmannii
TAAGCATGGTTTCTCTTACTCCACAAAGCATCTTCCCGTGAGGGCTTTCACCATAAGGGGACCACTTTGGAGTTCATCCATATGTACACCTTATCAATCATGATAATACAACAATGAGAGCATGGGTCCTCCAACCATTCTTCTAGGATAACTCAATCTGCAAAGTGTCTTCCCGTGAGGGCTTTCACCATAAGGGGACCACTTTGGAGTTCATCCATTTTTGCACCTTATCAATCATGATAAGACAATAATGAGTCATCTATACATTTTTCCAACAATGCATCATATACCAATGGAACCACATCGATCCATCTTCATCATGTATCAATGACAACTCATTGATCCATCTTCATCTATGCATTCTCATCAAGGACAATACATATTATATTACATAAATCATCAATCAATCAATCCTTTGACATCAATCAATCACTTGACATCAATCAATCAAACCATTGGCATCAATGAAAAAATGATCCAACATTGCCTTGCTCCTTCCGATACCATCAGGGGGCCTAATGTTCTGCAGAAATAATGTAATATCTTTGTACCAGGTGAATTCTGCTAATGGGGGGTCTACCTGAGCATTTGTATCAGACATCTCAGCCTGCTGATTTTCTGAGTAATTATTAACAAAGTTTACCACCAAATATTTGCAACTATATTTAGACAACAACCTGTCTAATCCTTGACCTTTGATCAATTTGGTGGGCTTGATATCTAGATCAAATTCAAGGATTTTTGCAATCCATCAGCTCCTCCTCCCATCTATGTCTGGCTGAATGAGAATTTCCTTAACAACAACTGAAGGGACATATGCGATGACTTTTGATTACAGGACGTAGACTTTGAAATCTTTGAGAGATTTAACCAAATCATAGGCCTGCTTCTCCATGATGTCATATTTCACCTCATCATCTCTCAATGTCCGACTAAAAAAGGAAATAGGCTGCTCCAACCCTTCAACATTTTTCTGCAACAAAACAGTCGCTACAGTGTCAAACGAAGAAAATGAAAAAGCGAGGAAATCCTTTGAGTAATCAGGATGGATAAGCACAAGTGCTTCAATCAAAGCCTTCTTTATCTGATCAAAGGAATTTCGAGACTCGGTACTCCATTTGACTTCATTTCCTTTCCTCAACATGGTTTTTATAAGCTTTACCATCTCAGGAAAGTTTGAAACAAACCTCCTCAGAAAATTAATTTTTCCCAAGAAAGACTGGATTACTTTCTTGAATCTTGGGAGCGACAAGGTTTGGATTGCTTCAAATCTACTGGGATCAATATTGACTCCCTCAGCTGATACTATGTGGCCCAACAATTTTCCCTCCTTCATGGCAAACAAAGACTTATTGGGATTTAAGGAGAGACCCAATTTCCTGCATTTCAGGAAAACCCTTTTTAAATTCTCACAATGCTCTCTATCTGATCTAGAGAAGACTATAATTTCATCCAGATAGGTGACCATAAACTTGTCCTTTTCTCTAATGAAAGAGATATCCATGGCTCTCTGAAAGGTCTCCCCTGCGTTTATCAATCTAAAGGGCATTTTGGCATACATGAGTATACCCCAAGAAGTGGTGAAGGCTGTTTTTTCTTTGTCCTCAGGCAGGACCAAGATCTGATTATAGCCCGAAAAGCCATCAATCATGGAAATCCTAGATGCACCAGTTACCCTATGCAATATGTGTGCCATCTTTGGTAGTGGGTAATTGTCCTTCTTTGAGCTCCTATTCAGATTTATGAAATCAACACAGAGTCTGATTTCTCCACTCTTCTTCCTTACTAGGACCAGGTTGGCCACCCACTCTGAATATCTCAAAGGCACGATGATCTGGGCATCCAACAACTTCTTTACCTCTCTCTCCATGATAGGAAACAACATAGGATTAATTTGTCTCAATTTATGCCTAAATGGTTTGGCCTCCTCCTTCAACAAGATCTTACGCTCAATAACGCTGGTGTCATATGTTCTGAGGTATTATAGGTCCAAGAAAACACATCAACGAAATATTTTAATAACTCAACATACTCGTCCCTTTGTTTCCTTGACAGGCTGCTTGACAACTTGATATACTTAGGGTCTTTCTCTATGCCAATGTTGCATTCAGCTATGTTAAACTCATCAATTGGCTTCTGAGATTTCACTGCCACATCATTACTTTCAAATATCCTTTCCAAAGGGACTAGTCCCTTCATAATGTGATTTCTTGGTAACCGCACAATGTGATGATTAACAATTTTTTTTAAAAATACATCAGCATGTGGGTTATTTTCAGAATCAGGATCTTGGTCTATCTGTAATGCAGAAAATTCATCAACAGCTTCCAGGAAACTCTTGATTTCAAGATCATCCTCAAATACCTTTCAATGCTTGACATTGTCAAGGATAGAGGTTTTGTAGTTTACTTCTATATCATACCCGAGCTTGGGTGGCAGAGGGACCCTGAAATTGCTTGCCAAAACAACTAAAGAATCAGTGACTGTATTATCGTCTCTCGGAATGAATGAAATGTTGAAATCCAAGAGAAAATTGTCAATTAAATCCCACACTTCATTCCTATAAGATCTGAGCCTCAGATGCTTGGCTTGGTAAATGTTTCTGACTTGATTTAAAACTAGCTCGACATCCCCAAACTCAAATAACTCTTTGATTCCCATGTCTTTTGCAGCTCTCAAACCCAACACAAGAGATTCATACTCTGCTACATTATTGGTATTTTTTAATTCTAGCTTGTAGGAAAAAAGTATGGTCTCTTGGGATGGTGAGATGAAAAACACTCTAGATCCAACACTTTCCTTAGAAAAGGATATGTCAAAGAACATTTTCCAAATAGGTCCAATGGAAAGGGAAGCTTCAGGAGAAGTGGTGGGTTGCTTTCTGAGTTTGAGAGGAGGCTCGGGAGCATCAGTGAACTATAATAAACTAGATCCCAAATTGGTGTTAAGTGAAAAGATAGGATGGTTTGTGGGGTTTGTTTCATCACTAATGATATATGCCAATTGAGCTTCTTTGTACAGTCTTCTATGCTCCCCCCCAAACACATGAATAGTGTCATATGTGAGGTCCATTTGCAAGGTTCCCCTAAGTCCATTTATCCAAGATCTTGACAATAACATACCTAATTTGAGAGGAACATCAGCCACTACGATATCCATGACCACACTTTTCATGGGAAGCAAAAACAAGGTCACGAATAGATCTTTGATGACCCCAAGACATGGAACTTTCCTAGAATCGAAGGAATACAAGTCATGGTATGCTTTTGTGATTTCTAGTCCTAGTTCTTCCATAATAGTTTTGGGAATGATATTATGAGATTCCCTTGAGTCCATCAGACAGTTATGTAGCACCCTATCATGTATGTTCAGACATGTGTATAAGGGAGGGGATGAATTATCTCTATATTCTACCATAGGCCCTAAGATGATTGCTGGATTTTCATATTGAAGGTTCACTAAGTCTGTGGAATGGCAAGATGGGTCAGACTGCAACAACTTGGAGAGGGATTTTATGAAATCTTCATTCTTTACTAGCTCTAAAAGGGGCACATGAATTTTGACCTTTTGAATTTCATGCTCAAAGTTAAAAAAGGAAGGGGCCTTCAGAATTTCTCTCACCTCTGGGACAGGCTCTTTAGCTATTGGCGAGGGATCCTAAACTTTCCTTTCTTTGTTGTTGTTTGCTGCATCTTTGACATGCTTATCTACTCTAAGGGGCTGATCAGTTATGTCATACTTCCCATATTTCTTATTAGATATGAGGTTGTATATATTTGGGTTATCACTGGCCTTATTCCCCTTGCTCAGTTCGTTTAATTGAATTTCCATGAGAGACTCCTCATATGTTGATTGAGTCAAGTGAGGAGAATGAGATGAGTCTTCAAGACAATGAATTTCTGGGTCGAGGTCCTCTTCCTCACCATCATCATCTAGGAGAAGGTTGTTCTGAAGNNATTTGGCCTTCTGAAGTTTCCTCTGTTATCAACATTTTTAGGATTTCTGTATGTCTGCTTTCCCTCCAATTCCAATATTGCCATCCTATTTGAAAGTGATTTTAGTAACGTGGTAACTTCATTCATTTGAGGGGGAAGGGAAGAAGAACTGGAGACCGATGCTTCAAATATTTCCCTTCCTATGTCTTTGTTAGTCTTATTTCTGAGTCGGTCAACTACCAATATATTATATTCTACTTCTAGGGATGCATCTTGCATATGAGCGAAGGAGGTATCTCTTCTCTCTCTTAATAGGAGGCATAAATCAGGGTCAAAAGCACTGGCATAGGTAATTTTGGCCAAGGCCTCTGTAGGCTTTATCTCAGCAGGGATTTTAGTATACATTTTGTTGAATCTCTTGGAGAAGTCAAAGACTACTTCTCCCTCTTTTCTCTCTAGGGACCCAAACTCTGTGATATAATACATGAAGTCCTTTTTATCCCCCCATTGTCTTAAGAATACATAATCTAGAGCCTCAATCCCATCGATGGATCTAGGAGCCAGGGCTCTGAACCACTTTCTGGCTTCTCCGTCAAGACCATGGACAAAAATCCTCATCCATACATCTTTGTCTTCTATGACATAGTTATCATCATAACTATAGAAAGATGAAAGGTGTTCCTTTGTAGTTATATCTCCTTCTCCTGTAAACTTAGGCAGCTGCTTAAGGTAGCCACCAGCTGGTAGGGAATTAAGAGGCTGAGGCAGAACGAGAGGAGCATATCGGGCAACTACTATGGCGTCCATTCTATTTCTAGGGGGATTATCACCTGCCATAGGGATAATAGGTGGAGGATAATTAGGAGGGGATGGAGGTGTGTTTCTGGGAACCAAAGGAAACAACAGAAAGCTTGAGGGAGCAGAGTTCTCCTTCTCTTTAAACGTAGTAAATTTAATGGGAGGAGGAGTGGTGAAGCCCGAGGTAGGAAAATATTCTGAGGTCCTGGGTCTAAACCATGGTATAACTTTAGGGGAGAGTGGAGTGACTAGGTTTCCTCCCTCCAATCCTAGACTAAGAGGGGAAAACTCAACAGGAACACTCCCAAAATTCAAAATTCGGGAAAATCCAATAGAAGGTGTAACAATAGGATGAAATGCAGAAATTGGAGTTCCTATAGGAGGATAGTGAAAATCATCAGAAATACCTGGTTCAACAGTAGAAGTAACTTCTCAGGGGGCCTTTCCCCTTCTAATAATTTTCTTTGGGTTCGCTTCAGGTGTTGCTAAAGGAAGTTGTGGAGTAGACCTCGTATGTTTGCCTCTATAAGACACAGTTGAAACAATGGAGTTGCAAGTGGATTCACATCAATGGAGTCCCTAGTGGATTCTCCAGGTGCACAGTTGCAATATTTGATGTACTAAGTTCTGATGCACCTTTAGAACTAGTAAGCTTTGTCGTTCAATCCCAGGGAAAATCTTCAATTTCGTCCCCAGCAATGGTACCATAAATGTTAACACCAGAAGTCACCTCTAGATTGTGGTAGAGGTAAGACCAGTACCCATCAGTTTGTATGTCACAATGAATAAATTTAAGGGTGGTCTAATGTACACAGTCTTAGGATTATATTGCTTCAACTCAGAAAACTGGGTTCGCATGCATGGACAAATGAGGTCTTGATCTAACTTCATTCAGTGATTTGTTGTATAGTGGTGAGTAAGGGGAATAACTTAAAAAAGACAAAGTGGTCTTCTATGGATGTCCAGTATTCCAGTAGCTAGAGGAGAAGAACACTCAAAAGACAAGATCTTCTTGGCTTAGAGCTTCAAGGAACTGAATGAAATTATCATGAACTTAAATCAATCATACATCACAATTCAATAATGACTGCTCGACTGGATTGTCCATGCCCAGGTCATTCAGTTTTGGAAGGAAAGCAACACATGGAACTGATTAAAACTAATAGTGATGTCACTGTGATCAAACATACATCACACAAACATACTGTCCTCAAATGGATCTTCCATGCCTGAGTGTTCTAATACAACCGTTGCAAAGAGATGAAAGGAAATTGACTTTCATTAAATAAGAAGTCTCAAATACATAACATAACCAAAGAACCAGAGGCTTTACTAAAAATTTACAATCGGGAGCTCAACTCAACCATCGACCCTAACATAATATCAAAACTGAGTATTTATACTCAAAGTAACTTGCTCCCTATAGAAGCGTACTCTGGTCACTGCATTCAAGGCTTGGTGACTACATATTATCTTGTTAGGATGCACTTACATTCTTCTATCAGATGCGAGATCAGATCGGTATGGGCTTCATGAGAAAACCCATGATATGGGAACTTTCGGCTGACAGTCTGCCCTTCATGTCCAGATTTTCCATGATTTCCATAAATTGGGTGATACGAGGTTTCAACCACCACCCACCACTTTCATTAACTACTTTCATCGGGATCAGGATGAGCCATAAAAATCATGAATTCTCTAGGCGGTGCCCATGACTTCTTCAAAATGATCTCGATGCCTCAGACCATGCTACTTCTCTTCTACACTCAACACATGCGCTCTCGACATTTTGACGTGGCTCCCCTCTATTGCTCCAATTTTTCATGCGACCTCAGGCCACGATCTGGAGCTTCATTCAAAGGAATTGTTGGGACTTTGCCTTTTGGGAGTTTTCACTCCAACTTGATTTCAACATCGTGATGCACGAAATCGTGAAACGACCTTTGAGATCGATGGTTGTTCTTGCTTTAAAATGGATGACCATGATCATTTCCTTAGCTGAATTTAGCCACCCGCTGATTGAATGGGAGCTTATCTTTCTCTTGGCCCCACCTTCCATATGACCCTAGGTGGTGACTATGGGCCCAACTTTCGGGCACATCGCGATTTCACGTTTCACGAACTCTCATTGCGCTTCCTGCTCAAGCTTCTGAGTCGCGAAATTGCAACCTCCTCAAATCGAGTGATGCGCATCTCTTTGCATTAGACGACCCATATCATATTGGTATTTCATGACTTTGGATATCGAAACTTCTCACATCAGCCTTCTCGAAAATACTTTCTCTACAGCTTGGATCTAGTGCCATGCTTCTTGTTGGAATGGACGGCCTAGATTATTTTGCAACTTCGTGTTTCACAATTCTTCATAATTCGTCTCATTGACTATTCCCTTCTATGAGTCAGTGAAACACTAGTCTTATGCCACGTGTCCTTCCCAAGATCAGTGGCTAGGGTGGCTTCATGATTTCAGAACTTCGTCTGATGCTATACTTCATGCAACTGTATAGTCCCAATCACCCAATGGTTGACGATCTAATCTGATCAAAGGATCTCTGCCATTGAAAGATGGTCTTGCTCGCTCGCTTTATTTGAGTCCACATCAAACCTCTCTAAGTGTTGCGCTTGTGCTTATGGTTGCAGCTTCTGTGAACGATTACTTGGATGACAAGCCAAGGGATTGGGAAAAAAAGGATTAGTGACAAAGGTAAAGAGAGAAGTGATCGACCTTAGAGAAAACATAAAGGATTAGGACCTATAATTCTCAGGAAAGCCGACAAAGAAAAAATGTCAATTAGACAAATGGAGGCAAACAGAATAAAAGCTACAAGCTGAGAGAACAAACCTAAGACTGGGTCTGCAAAAGGAGGAAAGATGGACAAAATTACAGACCTAGGTAGAAACCATAGACCTTTAAGGTTTGGACAAGTTTATGTGCTAATAGGTGTAATGGCCCAAATTCTACTTCCAATAAAAATATAAATAAATATAGCAATATGAATCCATTAAACAAATAAAGTAGAAATACATTGATTATGATCAAAAAATTGATGAGAGTCAGAAAGTGGTGAGAGACTTACCTGAGAGGTGAATACCTTACTTATAATGTTATACATGTTGATCCATTGTGATCCAAGCTTTGATCCAACATGCAACAACAACAATGTGAGGGATGAATCTCCTCCTAACAAATCCCCTCAGTAATCATTATTGAGAGCCTCCAAGCCCTTAATCAACTACATATGCCAGCTTACAAGCATTTTCCTCAAATTTCCCAAGCCAAAAATTTTAACTTTTCTCCTCCTCCTTCATTATATATAATTATTCTTACACATTCATGCAATATGTTACATGCATAAGTAACACTTTTCATTAAACAATTGATCATGTCATTTTAGCATTTTCTTAATTTATCTCTCCTTAATTTATCTTTTCTTATTTCCCACTTTTATTCTATTAATAAAGTAATTATTTTTATTATTTATCTTCTTTCTATTTTTATACTATTTAAATATTTATTATTATTATTATTTATTAAACAAGGAATTACATAAAACTCTCTTTAGTGAACTAGTATAACTCCACCAAAGTGACTACAACAGGCATAAAAAGTCCACATGACCCCATCGAGGAAGAATGAGTACTCTCTAGCTATTCTTCTGGACTTTCAAAACCAAATTTAAAGCCTCTCAGTCTATCAGGGCTCTAGACATCATACCTTATCTTCTCCATCAAGACTCTATGGCACCAAACCAAGACATCTCGGTCTGTCAAGGCTTTAGGCACCATACCTCATCTTCCCAAGTGGGAATCTGGATCAATACTCACAAACACCAGTGATTTGGATCAATATATGTACACTAGTCATTTGGATAAATACTTTGATACACCAGTCATCTCAAAATGTTGGACCTAAAATCTGAGTACATATCCGTAGGCATCAAATTCCAATCCCACAACACCACCAATGAGAAACACTCCAATCAATATTTGAGACTTTGACATCACAACTCCAATACCAGGCACTCTGGTAGTCTCAATATGGTCCCATTTCCCATTGTGAGTGATCCAAGAGGATCCATAAATGCTCAAAGAGATCCAGGAGGATCCAAAATTCTCACAAAGGTCCAAAAGGATTCATAAATTCTCAAAATTTTACTATCTCAATAGGTCTAAAAAAAATGTTATTGTCTAGATCTCGACGATAGCTTTCCTATGATGCAAAAAACACCTCAAACGAAGTTCATATGAAAAAGTTATGGATGGTAAAAGTTTAGGTCAAATAGGGAAAAAATTAAAAGGGTCAAAGGGGACACATGTCACCGCTGAAAGGGTGACAAGTGGCATGATCATACATCTGTATGGTGCTAACGTGGCAACACCATGGAGTGCTATGTGGCATACCATACATCTAACTGAGCATGGAGACATCGCTTCCATATAGCACAGATGGACCAATTATATATTGACACATGGAAATAATGGACCAATGAGAGGTTGCCATGTGGCAACCTCCCATTGGACCTTTATGGGAAAGGTTGTTCAAAATTTTGGTTGGGAGTCTAGAGGATTGAACTTGGGTCTCTCTCCTAACAACCAAATGACCTTAACATTATACCATGCAAGTGGTTCTTAACCATATGTGGCACACTTTATATTTAAAGTTATGCATTTGTGATAAAGGGAAGAAAAAGGTCTGAGTGCTAAGCCCTCGACCCTTGGTATATGTGGTTTACAATGTAACCATAATTTTAGATTCACGGGTCGTTAAACTATATGCCACATACATGCCACTGAATATATATTAACCAACAGATATTCACGGATGGTTAAAAACAATTACCATATAGTTTCAACAAATGTCATAATATATGGCATGGTCGACAGGGTTTGACCCCGCGACCCACCATATATTATAGTAACGCCTTAATCGTTGTGCCAAAGGCGCCTTTTGTTAAGGCAAGCCAACAAATAATTATTTAATTTTTGTCTTGAGTTGTAGATGAAGGTTAGTGCCTGTGCCTTATTTAATGGCCATGTGGATCGAGGAGACATGACACACACATTGCAGAGTACAAATTGGGTCTTGAGGTTCGTGCTATAGGTATCAAGACCTTGGGATTGCACCGTAATGTGTTCCAAGGGGTTGTTTGATGGAAATATATGAATTTAATACTCATCTTTCTCAAAATTTCGCAAGGAATTCAATGATGCACTCTGATTTTGAGTTTGAGAAACGTGTAAAAAGGTGATTGTAAAACAAAAAACATTTGAGCATTAATAAATAACTCTATATTGGAAGCAGACCCGGAGACGTAGCCCAGATTGGGTGAACTCTATTAAAAGACCTGTGTATTTATCATATTCTTGTTGTTCTATTTCACTCAATTATTTGCAAGTTGTTTATCATTAAAGTAAATTTGGATAGATAAGTAATTTCACATGTATTTTTCAATCATTCAAATGATCATTATTGTTTCAAAATCAAGTTAGATGTTCATGTGAGTTAAATAATAATTAATATCTAAGGATTTTTCGGATCAGTGAGTTATACTCAACAAAAGAACCATTGGCATAGGTTGGTTGATTGATTTTATCCTCGGCTTATAAGGTGTTATTTTGCATATATTCTCCCTTGTAGGTATGGGATCCCATGAGATCATCAAATAAATCGACCCTTTGGCCCACTGGTGGATAACCTAGAAATCACCACCTCATAATATGAAATCAATGAATTAGTTATAATCATAATATCAACATCTCAAAGAAATAATCCACATGTTAACTCTCACATGTCATCATGATAATACACCATCATTGTCATCACCACATGCTCATGCATGCCATCATAAAAACTACATGTATGTACTACATGCCTTCACCTCATGAAATACTATCATACTATTATAACCTTGACATATCTTTATCAAATATAATCATTACATCAACATAATCAATAGAAACACATAACACCATATGTGAATACCATAGGTCTCTTATGATAGCATAAGATCATAAAAATAATAATTATCTTCACACATAATGCATACAAAACAATAAAACATCATGGACATTATTTTCATGATTTATCGGCTAAATCAAGCCACTAGCTTGCATGATTATATATCCAAGGAATATTAGCTATCACATGTAATGAAAGAATTATCATGAAAAAATTCATCTAGCACATGGATATACTTGGTTAAGTTTATCATCCCAAGCTAATTGTACAGAGAATCATTAGTACTACAAGTGCATGTTCTCATCAAGATACCAATTGTTTTCCAATAGTAATTTCATTTTGTTTCCATAAGAAAATTGCCAATTTACCAGGTTGGTATCGTCTCCCTATTAGTATGCTCAAGCTTACATATATTTTCCTTATCTGAGTAAATCGTTAATTTCCAAGTAAGCCCCAATTTGTAGATCCACAATATCTGAGCATGTATTATTTCTATTGTGGTGACATTTGGTGAAATTCAAGATAAGTTATTACTAGCATGCCTTAAATCATCAATATCAAATTTTATTTTCTCATCCTTGTAAACTTTTGATCATTAACCAACGTTCTTATGTCATGCCATATATTCCTAGATTGACACTTTAAATTATACATGTCATTACTATGAACCTGACTAATCATCCTTATTCATCATTGATCCAAAAAGGATCCAGAGAAGGCTAAGAATAACTCAGAACTCACAGAGGTAGCTCAAAACGATCAGAATGGCTCCAACAGACAGAGAAAGGGAAAAAAATCAAAGTTCCCAAAACTTAGTGAAAATGACATGATCACGAAGAGTGTGTCACAATATTTCTAACGACGCAAACGACCCGTCAAACAAAGTTACGGTTTGAAAGATATTCACGTTCAAAGATGCGGTCAACCAAGACCACTCAACATGGGACACATCAGCGTCCGTACTACTGACTTCAGCAACTGGCATGGTAGGGTGACATAACCATTCCACATGGCATCACCATAGGATTCCATGTGTCACCCACTAGTGTACTTTTCAGGGCTCCATATGGACCAATAGGAAAGTGCCATGTGGCACCTCTAGGAGATGCCACATGGCACCACCCAGGAAGCACCATGTGTTAGTACGGAGGTGACAGGGTGAGCCACATCGGCATGTGAGCCAGAGAATCAAAAGAAGCCATGTGGCCTAACTAGAGGGTGACATGTGGCATCCTGAGAATTCCCAATGTTATCCCCTGAACAAATTTTGTTTAAAAAAAATAATTGACGGGTCCACCAAATCTGGCGGACCACGCCAAATCTATGTAATCGTTGGTGAAATTACTAGGTGGACCGCTAAACTTAGTGACGGGTTTAACCATGACTAAACATATTATAACCACTGCCAAAAACAGAGTCCGACGGGTTCGACCCTAGAACCTCTTCTAAGACCAACGCCTTTAAAACTTCGCTCTAACCAATGCACCAAGAGGTGTGCCTTGGCATATCCACCCCGTTTTGATACTTAAGAACATGTTTCATCCAGAGCCAAGGGGGGAAAGGGGGGAAAAATAACCAAGGGGGGGAAGTTGGAAAAAAGGGTGTGCGACCGTACTATATGATTCAACATGAACTTCGAGGTGGATGCTTTCATTATTGCTAGTGCAGAGGGCACAAAAACCAAGACATGATTTCCTTTGGGCCTGGGAGTGCTAGAGTCAGATTGGAGCATGGAGACAGTCATTTTTGGGTAATTCAATGCCACAAATCAAATGGTGATTTTTTTTTTCTGATATGAGCATTATTTATGCAGCTTGATTTCAGAATGAGATATATTAATGTATTTTCCAAATTCTCTTACTGAGTTAATAAAAGAGACTACCCATTTGAGATTAGGACCCAGAGACGTAGTCAACCAGGGATGAACTCCGTTATCAAGATTTTGTGTTCAGATATGATTCTTATGTCTCTTCATTTCTAAGTTTTCCTTAATTAATGGTGCACTTTAATTTATGCTCATTTAATGCAATTCTTTATAACTCACAATGAAAAGATCCCGGATCATGTTGGTATCAGAGCAATCATCTTTGACTTGAATTATTGAGTTTGAATGATTAATAGGGCCAAGCATAAGAAGGGTGAAGGAAATTTAAAGACTTCAATCCTGAATTTGGTCATGTATCCACAAAGAAGAAAATGGAAGAAGAGGACAAGCGTGATGAACAGGAGAAAAACTTTCACATGGTCTTTTATTTCATGTCAGAAATGGTTGAGCGAATGTATGGAAATTACGAGAAGATGATGAAGAAGAAAGGGAAGAAAAAGGAGAAACATACAAATGATGATGCTTTGGCAAACCAAGGGGCTGGAGGAGATCCTTCTAAGCCTCCATCTTCACCTTCGAGTTCTAGTTCTTCTTCCTCTAAAAATTCTTAGCATTCTCATCATTCTAGCCATAAGGCCTATTTTAAGAAACCATTATTAGAGCTTGATGTAAAATTTTCTTTACCTATGTTTAATGGAGACACTAATCCTGGAAAGTTAGTTAATTGTATCTGACATGTTGAAGTGTATTGTCGTGTCCAACATATTGATGAAGAGGAAGTTAAAGTTAAATTGGCTTCTCTTCGGTTGGAATGCATTGCTCTTGTATGGTGGGAGAGCAAGCTTCAGGACATAAGTAAGTGTGTTAAGATTCTTTCCTCATGGTCAGAATTTAAATCAATGATCAGGAAGCAATTTTATCCATTAGGGTATTTACATAAAGAAATGATGGAATGGCAATCCTTAAGACAAAGTAAAGGACAAACTGTACAAAGTTTCATAGAATAATTTAGCAAGAAATCTCTAGCATTGAATATTCCTTTGGATTCTTATGAAACTTTAATGAAGTATATTGGCACACTTCACAACTATATTCATCATACTTTGCTCTTGTTTAACCCCACTAGTCTTGACGAAGTTTGTGTGCAAGCCACTCACCTTGAAAACAAGGGGAAACATGTTCAATAAGATCCCACAAAGAAACCTTCCAATTTCCCACAGAAGAATTTTAAGATGTTTAAAAGGAAGGACAAGAAGACCACTACAGTGACGATATAAGGAGTAAAACCATCTTGCACTCATTGCAATAAGAGTGGTCATGATGAAGAACACTGTTGGAAACTGCATCCGAAAAAGAAACCAAAACAGTTTGGTGGAAAGAGGAAGACAAAGACCGTTGCTACAATACAACAAGATCTTGGTTCTGATTCAGGAGATGAAGGAAAGATCACAATGGTTGGAGTACAAGGTAAAGAATCTCTTCATGCTAGTTCTAGTTCCAATTATGAATCTCATGTTGATGAACGAAAGAGGAATGAGTTATTTCACATAAGAGTTGTATCTAATCATACTAATATAAATACAATATTTGATCTAGGTTCCCAAGTAAACTTAATATCTGAAGCACTTGTCAAGAAAATAGGTCTTGAAATGAAACTACGTTTGAAACCTTATCCTCTTGGTTGGGTATGCGACAAATCTAAACTTAATGACACCAAACAATGTAGGATAAGATTTTCTATTGCTTCAAAATTGATTGATTAAGTTGATTTGTATGTTGTACTACTTGATATATGTGGCATAGTGTTGGGAAGTCCTTATCTCTATGATAGAAAAGTAGTCTTCTTTTGACATGAGAACAAATACCACCTTACTAAGGGAGGAGTGGAATATATTGTTAGATCTCACAACATGAGGGTCAATACAACATTTGTTAGTGCAGGGAAACTGAAAAGACTCATAAACACTAATAAGAGATATGTACTCATGGTTGTCAGAGATAAATATGTTAGGACATTCGACACTTTCCAAGGGTGTGATCCATCTCACAAAAAGAAATTAATTGATATTGTTGCTAAGTATGATGATATTTTTTAGAAACTAGATGGATTACCTCCTAAGAGGGAAATCCAACATGAGATACATCTTCAACAAGATTATCCTTTTCCTAATGTGGGAATGTACATGATGTCAGTTGTGGAGATGACAAAGATCAAGAAGCAAGTACAAGGCATATTGGATCAAGGGCTCATCAGGCCCAGTTCATGTTCTTGTGGTTCTTCGATCATGATGGTGCCAAAGAAGGATGGAACATGGAGAATGTGTGTCGATTACTAGGACTTAAATAAAATCACGGTGAAAATCAATACCCTCTTCCTCGCATAGATGATTTACTTGATTAATTAAATAATGTTGTCTATTTCACTAAGTTAGATTTGCGTAGTGGATATCATCAAATCAAATTCGTAGAACAGGATGCATGGAAAACTGCCTTTAAAACCAAATAAGGATTGTTTGAGTGGTTGGTTATTCCATTTGGGCTTTGTAATGCTCCAACAAATTTCATGCGTGTGAGGAATGATGTATTCATGCCTTTCATAGATGAATTTGTGATTGTATATTTAGACGACATTCTTGTTTTTAGCAGGACATGGGATGAGTATTCGAGGCATGTAAAGAAAGTATTGGATACTTTTCAAAGGGAAAAGTTGTATGTAAAATTGTTTAAAAGTGAATTTGGAAGGATTGCACTTGTTTACTTAGGTCATATTGTAGGAGGAGGACAATTGAAAATTTACCCTTCCAAAATTGATGTAATTGTAAATTGTCCTGAGCCGAAAAGTGTAACCGAAGTTCAAAACTTCTTAGGTGCAATCCAGCATTGGAGGAGATTAATTCCCAACTTCTCCCTCATAGTATCTCCTCTACATGCCTTAACCAGTCTGAAGAACAATTTTCAGTGGGAAGGAAAGAAACAAAAATCTTTCGACGCATTGAAGGGAAAGATTAGTACTGCACCAGTATTAGCACTTTCGAATCTTCAACATCCTTTTGAGATAGAGATAGATGCCAATGGATATGCCATGGGTTCAGTACTAATGCAATATCGTAAGCCTATATGTTACCACTTTGAAAATTTTAACCAAGTTGTTGTTAACTATCCTACATTTGATAAAGAGTTGTATGCATTAGTCCAGAGTGTAAGGAGATGGAAGCACTACTTGTTATGGAAGGAAACCATTATACATACAAATCGCCAAACCTTACAGTATCTTCAAGCACAAACCAAATTGCAACAATATCGACACTACAGGTGGATGGGTTTTCTACGATAGTTTCACTTGGTAATTAAATAAAAAAAGGGTAGAAGTAACAACGTAGTTGATATGCTTTCTAGACCTCCTATTGATGCTTCTATCATTTTGAAGAATGCTTCTTTATATCATGATAGCTATATAGAACAATATTCCATCGATGAAGATTTTAAAGAAGTATATATGAAGCTAACCCTTGGTGCACAGGTAGAGAACTATTGTTTGCAAGGGAAGTTACTTTACCATCTTGGAAAGCTATGTATTCCTACAATTGAACAAGTCCATGTAATACAAGAAGATCATACTTCTCTTGTGTCTGGGCATTTTGGGGTAGGAAAAACTATGGCTCGTTTACAGAGGTTTTGTTAATGGCCTCAAATGAAAGAAATTGTAACTAAATATGTAAAGGGGTGTGTGATGTGTTCTACTTGTAAGCCCACTAACAGAAAATCGGGGCTATACTCACCACTTCCTGTTCCATCACATCCATGGGAAATCATTTCCATGGATTTTGTAGGGGGTTTACCAATGACCAAAGGGGGTCATGATTATTTATATGTTGTAGTGAATAGGTTCAACAAGATGTGTATATTAATGCCTTATAAAAAGAAGATCATTGTTGAGTAGACTGCTAATATCTTCTTTCAACATGTTTGGGTTCACTTTGGATTACCCACATCTATCATCTCAGATCAAGATACTCGACTCCTTGAGGACTTTTGGACTAGCTTGTGGAAGATGATGGACACCAAATTGAAGAGGAGCACTTCTTTCCATCCACAGACCGATGAAAAAACAAAGGTGGTAAACCGAACAGTGGTACTATTGCTTTGAGGCTATTGCATCAAGCATCCCAAGGTATGGGATGAACATATACCCTATGTACAACATACATACAACCGAGCTTTACATTCCTCCACATAGATTTCACCTTTCGAGACATGTTTTTGGTACTTACCAAAGGTTCCTTTGGAATTGATGTACGGGAGAGATGTCGATGTAAATGATGAGTGAACAGAGGACAGAGCCCGCAAATTCATCCATAGGATTCAATAGACACACCAGGAAATTAGGGAACAATTGGATAAGAGTCAAGCACAATATAAGGCTCGACACGACAAGCACATGGTTGATCATCAGTTCCAGGTTGAATACCAGGTATTGCTTCACATAATCAAGGAGAGATTGAAGGGTGAAGGCAAGAAACTCAATCCCATTCATTATGGACCTCTCACTATCTTAGAGAAAAGAGGTACCAATGATTTTCGTTTAGATCTTCCACCTTATATGTAGATTTAATTAGTTGTGAATGTTGAGAACTTGAAACTTTTTGAGCCTCCCATGATCGTGGATAAAAATGAGGAAGTTTCAATTCCATCAGTTGATGAGTTTTCATCTGAGTACTTGGATGAGTTATAGGAAGATATCATCTTGGACAGGAGGACAAGGAATTCATGCAAGGGTGATGTTTATTATCTTCGAGTAGGATTAAAAGGCACCCATCCAAGCAAAAAAAAGTGGATTGAGAAGGACAAATTGAGGGAACTCTTCCCTCACTTACCATTTGATTGATGAAATCTTTTGGTGGTCCAAAAATCTCTCAGTGGGAAGGCATAACCCAAAAAGGATCCAAAGAAGGCTAAGAATAACCCAGAACTCACAAAGGCACCTCAAAACACTCATAATGGCTCCAACAAACAGAGAAAGGGCAAAAATTCAAATTTCCCGAAACTTAGTGAAAATGACATGATCTCGAAGAGCGCATCACAAGATTTCTAACGGTGCAAACATATCATCAAACAAAGTTACGATTTGAAATATATTCACAGTCAAAGATGGGGTCAACCATGACCAGTCTGTAAAAATTTCGATACAAATTAATGTATTCCTGCGATTCTCCTGATCTAACAATTTATGCCACTTGTTAAATACTTAATCGCTTCTACTATTATTATTGCGTAAGCAATTAAACCACGATCACAACCACAATGCACAAAGTGAAATATCAATAACACACAACACAAAAGTTTTACTGGGAAAGCGTAAAGCTAAAAACCCCACTATCATATATTATGTATATCATGAATCATGAAACAATCTCATACAAAAATCTAATCCAAGAGCTGTCAGTACAATACAATCGTCTCACACTTTCATACACAAATTAGCAAATACATGCACCAATTCCTATGTCCAGACAACCTGCCTCCTCTGCACAAACTCTGCAATTCGAATTCTCACAATGAATCGAATGAATACAATTGCCTCATTTGCACATGCTCATAAGCATATTCACTGCATGTGTGAACAAATCACAACCGATAGCCAAACTGTCCCTTTCACCTGTTATCTCAACTAGATCTCCATTGGAACTGACATGCATGTAGTTAACCGTGGTGAATCTTCAGTTGCATGTGAGTTCACTGATTAAGTGAACTCTCACTAGTGCATGTTTAGTTACAACTAGTACAACTAATATTAACTCACTTAACTATACTTATAATTCTGTTACAATTCCAAATCACTCAGTTATGAATGAGATAATAGATTAATATTTATTGTCTAATTTAATTAAGGGAAAAGTAAATTAGACACATGTTTCTTGTTGACTTTTCAACACTCCCTCTCAACAAGAAAGGGATTATCCTTCACCCCAATCCTGTCTCTATGGTATTTGAATTTTCTCCTGGTGAGCGCCTTCGTCAGAATATCGACATCCTGATCTTCTGTAGGAATGCATTGAAGAAACATGATCTTTCGCTGCACACAATCTCTAGGATGATGATACCGGATATCTATATGCTTAGATCTGTCATGAAACATAGGATTAATCGAGAGTTTAATGCAACTCTGATTATCACAATAAATCAATGTCGGATCTAAATGAGAACCAAACAAACCAACCAATATCTTCCTCATCTAGATAGACTCACATGCAGCTTGGCTCGCTGCCATGTATTCTGCTTCCGCTGAACTAAGTGCCACAGATCTCTGTTTCCTACTGTACCAAGAAACAACTGTAGATCCGATACTAAAGATCCCTCCTGATGTGCTCTTTTTGTCCGTTGGGCTGCCTGCCCAATCTGCATTCGTGAAGCCATGCAAATTCACCTCATCCGTCTGTCTGTACCATAATCCATACTCAGATGTGCCCTTCACATATCTCAGGGCATGCTTCCCTGCCTTCCAAAAGATTTTGGTAGGCTTAACCATCGCTTGACTTAGCTGGTTAACCACATAGAAAATGTCCGGTCTCGTGTTCACTAAATACATTATCGAACCCACTAACTGTCGATAGACAGTAACATCCACTACCTCTCCAGAAGTAGCATCCTCTTTCCTCCAGTTTCCTGGAAGAGGAGTATCCATGGGTTTGCAGCCCTCCATGTAAAACTTACTCAGTATCTCTCTTGTATAATTTCCTTGAGACACAAAAAGTTCACCATCTCGCTGCCATATTTCTAATCCAAGGAAATAATGAAGAAGGCCCAAATTCTTCATCACAAACTCCTTTGCAAGGTCCTCCTTGGATGAGTGTATCAGCTGGTCATCACTAGTAAGTATTAAATCATCAACATAAAGCAAAATGATCAAAAGCTTACCCTCCACCACAATTTGGTATAGGTTTGCATCTGCTTCACTTTTGGTGAAGCCCAATCCGATGAAATAGCTGTCTATCTGAGTGTACCAAGCACGTGGTCCTTGCTTCAACCCATATAGTGCTCTCTTGAGTCTGCACACATGCAACTCTCTGTTAAAGGTCTCAAAACCTTTTGGCTGCTCAATGTACACTTCTTCCTCAATGATCTCCTTGAGGAATGCAGTTTTTACATCCATCTGATGAATGCGCCAGCCCATCTGCGCTGAGAGTGAAAGGATGGATCTTATGGAAGAGTACCTTGTGATAGGTGAAAAGGTCTCACCATAATCTATCCCATCAATCTATGAGAAGCCCTAGGCCACAAACCTAGCCTTGTATTTTTCCACACTCCCATCAACAACTTGCTTTACCTTATAGATCCATCTCGAACCTACCACTGATTTATCAATCGGTCTTGGGACAATTTCCCATACACTATTTTTGACAATGGAGTCATACTCCTCTACCATAGCATCAACCCAAGTGGGGTCCTACACTGCTTCCTGAAAGAAAGATGGTTTAGTCACAATACATTTGCTCATGAGAGCCATGTATCCAGCAAATCGATCAGGATATTGTCTCTGTCTGCGCTGTGAAATAGGGGCTCCTATATTCTGTGCAACATCTAGTCTCAATCTATCAGCTTCCATGGTGCGCTTTCTTCCATTTCTGATGGATGGCTCTACTTGAGTGGTTTCCTCCACTCCATGAACCTCCTCATATGGCTGATCCACATCTTGAGACTCATCTTTGGGAACCAACAGTTCCTCTTCCGCATGCAAGTCTAGCTCCCTCTCAAGCAACAACCGCATGGCTTTCCCCTCATCGAATTTTATATCCCGTTGCATAACAGTCATCTTACTATTCGGCAAATACACACGATAATTATGGGGTGATTCTGTGTACCCCAAAAATATACCAACTTCAGCAGTCGGTTCCAACTTCTTCCTGGCATCCTTGGTCACATGCACATAAACATATGAGCCAAAAATTTTAAAATGAGAAACATCAGGTTTATAACCAGTAAAAGCTTCTTCAGGTGTACTCATGCCAAGTACTCTATGAGGACAATGGTTCTGCACATAAACCTCAGTATTGCATGCTTCTGCCCACAAATGCATTGGTAGGCCCTGATCATGCAACATCGCTCGTGTTGCACCCACGATCGTTCTGTTCTTTCTCTCCGTGACCCCATTTTGCTGTGCGTTATGAGGTGCTATGAGTTCTCTTCGAATTCCTTCTCTACTACAGAAGTCTTTGAATTCTTTAGAGATGTATTCTCCACCATTATCACTCCTTAGAGCCTTCACTTTCTTCCCCGACTCTTTCTCCACCAATGCTTTAAACTCATGGAACTTTGAGAATGTTTGATCCTTCTTCTGCATGAAGAATATCCAACATTTACGAGAAAAATCATCAACAAAAATAACATAATCCCTTTGTTTTGTTGTTGAAGCAACCAAGAATGGTCCACACACGTCCTTGTGAATTCTCTCCAAGATCACCGAAGCACGGTTCTCCTTTTCATGAAAGGTGGACTTTACATACTTCTCCAGGGTGCACCCCTTGCACTGATCTGACTAAGCAAGTGTTCCCCTTGGAAGTCCAGTAGATATTTGTTGCATGATCTTCAAGGCTCCATGATGAAGATGGCCCAATCTCTTGTGCCATAATTCACCCTCATCCCGGCTCACCACTTTTTCTGCCTTGCCTATCATGGCATTGCAGCCATCTACCTCCATCATGTAGAGATTCTTAACTCGAATCCCTATATTCTTGACTTGACCTATTGCTTTATGTCATATATAGGCTTTACCACTGCGAAAAACAACTTCACAGCCTCTGTCCTCCAACATTGCGACTGAGACCAAGTTTTTCTTCAGACCTGGAACATGCATAACATTTTT
>ML777165.1:769270-792239 GCA_009831015.1 Picea engelmannii
AAACTTATTTGCATTATTTTCCCACAGCTTGTCGTGGTACTCATGCACAGTTTTTTCTTGGGTTGGATTCCAAGCCCAATTCATCAAAGGAAAAGGTGTCATGGAGCATATTGCGTCCATGATATACGCGGACATGAAGAATCCGGATGGTCTCCTGGCTGCTTTTTTCTCTCGGTACTCTGTGATCTAGTTGAACAAACTGTCGGAGAGCATCTTCGCCTAATTAAATGAGCAACCTTCTGCTACCCAAAAGATGAGAGGTACCCACTGGATGTAAAAATGCGCGGTATCCTCCCATCTCAAAAGTCAGCACGTCATCATCGCCACATACATATACTGTGGCTCCAGTGAAGAAATTGAATACACGCCCTTGTCATTCACTCTGAATGTCGCGGAGCGCGAAACCCAATCTTTTATCAAACCAGGCATGGTTTTATCATATTCTTCGCACTCCTTCTTTTTGAATTCCTCCAGGAATTCATTGCCATATATATATATTCAGAAGTCGTCGGTAGCTTATACGTAGATTGGATATGCTCTGGTCTGAAAGTCCCGACCGTGGTCCGTCGGTCATTCATGATCATTCTGGTGGGTAGGTCGACGTGATCCAATGCCCATCGGATCATGTCGTAGTATGGGAGGAGTCAAGGTCTGGTTGCAACCAGGTGCATCCCCGACTGAATAATTGTCTTGTACTTAGTGTTCAGGCCGTCCTTTACAATATCAATGTCATCGTCATCTGAGTCTGAATAGTTTACCAACTCGGATTGCAAAATATCTGAGATAAATGACCAGGTGGCTACTGAGCCGCCAACCCAAGGCAAAGTATCTGAGACGTTGTCTGGACCCTGCGCTGCAACCTCAGCACTTGCTTTCGCTGCTCTCCTTGGAGCCATGGCTGAAGCTTCCTTTTTCACTCTTCTGCAATAGACCTGTGTATACATGCGGAAATGAGTTCCCTCGGAGAAAGGCGTGTTCTATACGCTTATGAGAAATGTTTAAAATAAAATGAAACTCCCGTTTATATTTGAAAACCTTGTACCTTTGAAATAAGTCTGTCAAATCGTCATTTAGAAACAATTTATTGCATAAATCCGATTTTGTTTATTCGTGGATTTACCCTAATTCTTCATTAATATCATCAATGTTCAGCGGCTTGACAGGCAGTCGAGGTATAGAGAGCAGCAGGTGCTTTGGGAAACATGCAAACCTCAATGCGTGGGACGAGATGCATCTCGTTTAATTTTTAAAATTTCAAACTTAGCGATGTTAACCATTTCCTCGCTTATCGCTGCATCGTGGGTTTCCTTTCAATGATTTGAATCTTTAACTCGCGAGGCTGCAAGGGCCGACTTAGATTCAAATAGTAATCATGATTTGGAGAGTCATTAATTGCATAATTAATCTATTCGCTATATCGCGACATTGCGATGTGGCGATAATTAAGGCCCAAATTACGGGAAGGAAAACTTAGATTAGGCTATTAATTAATCTTTCTATAATCATCTCGCAACCTCGTGAGTCAGGGTTTTAGGCGACTTATCTTTATGACAGAAAGTATCGAGTGGCGAAGCGCCGAGAACTAAATTTAACCATGGTTAGTTTTTTAATCTTTAACTTCTGACCAAGGTTATTACAGGGTTATCGTGTTCTCGGATATCGGGGCTGTAAGAATAAAAACTTGGGTTTGATGCATGCCGAGGCGCGAAATCTCGCAACGTCTAATCATGGGTTAAATGTTTTACCCTAGTTAATTCTTTGGGCGAAAATTAAAATCGAGTTCGCAGTTTCGCGACTCGGGACTTGTGAATTCAAGAAACAAAGTTTCCGACTTGCGAGACCCCGAAATAAAACCAAAAAAAACAAACATACTTGCGAAAAATGGACCCTTTTCTGAAAGTGACAAAGCATTGCTATTCATGGGACAAGATTTCAGAGCTTTACATTTTCAGAAAGAGAAGAAAAGCAACTTTTAGATCTCAAGTATGAAAAATTGAAAATTGAGCGAGGTGAAAAACAAGGGTGGCTCCAACATAGGCTCCAACTAGGGATCCCTCTTCCCTGTGAGGCGGGAAGGACAGTAGACCAGGTGCCAAAATTGGGTAAATGGATTCATAGGCTAATATCAACAGAAAAATCAAGGAAAAAGATAGAAGGGGAGGGAAATTTCGCTTGGAACCCCAGAATTTCTTTTTTTTGAAATCAGATACTCTTTCTAAACACAGCTGAAGTCACTTTCGCAATTCTCCCTTTCTCGCTACTAAGTTTGGGGAACGCTTTAAGACAGTTGTAATGCTCCTAGGATATTCAACAGGTCTTGTGATTCTTAGCTTGCATCAAAAGAATGATATTATATAATCTAAAATAGGGAAGTCCCGTCGAAATTTGGGGAAATGGTCAGGTTTTCAGGAAGCATTGATTACCAGAGTAGATTGATGTTTACGTATAACAGCCTCACAGATCTCTCAGACATTGCTTCACTGCCAGCGAGCCTGTTCAGTACTCCAGTGAAGTTATCTGACCCTTTTTCACTGAATTTATTTTCACCACTTCGGAAAATATTTATGCGTTTAAACGCTAAGACGAGGGCAATCATTTCTGAATTTCCTTTCATCGTCTTAATGGACTAGGTGGGGGCAATCATTTCTGAATTTCCTTTCACCACCTGTCTCAGTATTTACTTTTAAAAACGCGAAGATGGGAGCAATCAGTTTATATTAGGGCTGAGATCTGTGTAATATTTTTTATCAGATGTCTATCAACTTATTTTGATTACTCGGTATCAACCTTCCTTTGACCCTCACAAGACCTTTAGTTCTTAGGGAGATAAGGGAGAAAAATAAAATTTTAAGGAACATCCTGTTCGAGCAAGCTTTGATTTTTCGGACGCTATTGAAAAACCTAGGAAAGTTAGGATCGCTATAAACGTTCCTTAGCTTAGCAGAGGATCAAGTAGTTGTGAAGACCAGCTTTCTTATTAAGATCTGCTTCGGAATCCCTGAGGTTTGAAACAAAAAATCTTTATCCCTTCCCAAAGGCTTGGGAAGATAGCGACTAACTAAAAGTTAGGGCCAAATATAGACAGAAAATAAGGCAGCAATTAAATGGTCTAATATAAAAATGGTCACGACAGTTGTGGACTAGTTTTCGAATGCATTTGGGAACAAAAATTATGATTGACTTATTTTGGTTTAACATATTCATTCAAATTTAGTTTGAAGATCAAAGCCAAAAATAACCCTGTTATCTAACCTTTTATATTGCAATTTGAATAATATTACCTCAGATTGCTTAAATAGCCTTTCATGACCTATGTATCGAGAAAACTCACCTCTGTCTTTTCAATTTCCTCGTGGACTGTGAATTATCTTATGTATCACCTGATTTATGTTGTTCTATTATCCACACTGGCTTGCACATTATTTTTTCTGCTAGCTTCGTCTGAGGCTGGAATCCTGCAAAAATGAATACAAATCTGATTTGAAAATGTGTTGAAAATTTAAGAACAAAAACCAAAAATTGAAAACAAATGTTTGAACAAAAACATAAATATGTACCAAAACTCATAATAAACTTTATTTATTTACAAATATATATACATATAATTTTTTATTTTATTTTATTTTATTTTCTTTTCTATCCGACGATTGTCACGTCATGTAGTGCTTTAGATATCGCCTATTGACAGGGGCGCTGAGAACTTCTCCATCAATATTTTCCAGAAAAAAGGAATTCTTTCCTTCTGGAGACGAGACCCTGAATGGTCCATACCAAAGGTGATCAAATTTTCCATGCTTAGCGGCTTCTTCCCTTCTCGCATCCCATCTTAGCACCAAGTCACCTGGAAGGAACTCTCTATCCTTTGCTTTAAGATCGAACAATGCTTTCATATCGTCCTGGTATTTTTGCATTTTCTCATCAACTTCCACTCTGAGCTGTTGCACCTCAATCAGTTGGTTAATTCTGCTGGTCACATGATTGGGCTCTTTGTTTTGATCCTGCCATAATTTCATCATTGGCAGTGCTAAGTTTATAGGCATAACCGCCTCGGTCCCATATACCATCTGAAACGGTGAAATGCCAATAGACCTTTTAGTACTGATGCGGTTTTCCCACAATGCGAGCTTCAAATGCACATGCCAGGACCTCTTGTTTTCTTTCAGTACCTTTTTGATTACGTTTACCAGGCTCTTATTAGATGATTCAGCCAACCCATTTCCCTGAGGGTAATAAGTGGTGGAATGGCCGAGAACGATACTGTACTTTTGGCAGAAGTCGATCATAGCCATGGACTTGAAAGCCTGGGCATTGTCTGTAACAATTTTTCGGGGACACCCGAATCTTGCCAAGATGTTATCTTCCAAGAAGTCGATCACCACCGAGTCTGTTGCCTTTTTAGTTGGAATTGCTTCCACCCACTTTGTAAAATAATCTGTGGCTGTTAAGATCCACTTATGCTGAGCACTGGAATGGGGATTAATTTCCCCTATGAAGTCTAATCCCCATTGTTGAAATGGGGCTTCAGTTTTGACTGGAACGAGTGATAGTGCAAGGAGTTTCTTCTTACCAGCGAATATTTGACACGAGTAACAGGCACGTACTTTGGCATTGACGTCCGAAAATAGTTTCGGCCAATAGTATCCGGCCCTCAAGATTTTATAGGCTGTGGCTCTCCATGCATGGTGTCCTCCACAAATTCCTTCATGAAATTCTTCTATGACCTGTGGAGTTTCCGACTCAACCAGACAGACCAGTAAGAACCCGAGTGGATCCTTCCAGTATAGTTGATTTTCGGAGATGCAATACTTTACAACATGGAGTTTTAAAGTTCTGTATTTGGCTGGTGTTAGTTCATCTGGACATTTCAGGTTTAACAAATAGAAAACTATATCTTTATACCAGCCTGATGACATGAATTTTTCTTCAACCTTATTTGGATATGTCTAGTCATCCGGCTCTTGCAAACGTGTGTCTCCGTCTTCTCCTTGTAAGCAATTGATGTCAAGAGCTCTAAGGTTCGACTCAGCCAAGAGTTTGGCCAGACCTTTTCCCTTTATCAATTTAGTAGGCTTGATTTCCAGATCAAATTCTTGTATTTTAGCGAGCCAACGCCCTCGTTTTCCATCACTATCAAGCTGTACCAATATATCCTTCACAGCACTGGTTGGTACCTACGCGATAATTTTTGAATGCAGAACGTAAGTTCTGAAAGATTTTAGTGCCTTCACCATTGCGTACACCTGTTTTTCTATTATATCATATTTTAGCTCGGCGTCTCTGAGGCTCTTGCTAAAAAACGCGATCGGGCGTTCGAAACCTTCATCATCTTTTTGTAGCAACACCGCGGTGATAGTATGTTGAGAAGCGAATGAGAAGATGAGGAAATTTTTCAAGTAATCTGGGCTCGTTAACATAGGTGCCTCGCTGATGACTTCTTAATATGCTCGAACGACACTTTAGCCTCGGTCGTCCAATTTACTCTGCTATCTTTCTTCAACATTCCTGTGATCAATTTGACAATCTTAGCGAAATTTGGTATAAACCTTCGTAAAAAATTTATTGTACCTAAGAAAGATTGAATTTCTTTAACGTTTCTAGGAATACTGATAGTTTGTATCGCTTCAACCCTGTTAGGATCAATCTTGATCCCATATTTAAATACGATGTGCCCCAGAATCTTACCTTCCTACATAGCGAAATGTGATTTCTTTGGGTTCAAAGACAGACCATACCTGCGACATTTTTCGAAAGTTTGTTTTAAATGGATCAAATGTTCTTCATCGGTTTTAGAAAAAACCGTCAAATCGTGAAGGTAGATTACTACGAACTTATCTCTTTCCCCAACGAAAGTGATATCCATGGCATGCTAGAATGTAGCCCCTGCATTCATTAAACCAAAAGGCATTTTATCATACATGAATGTACCCCATGGTGTGGTGAAAGCGGTTTTTTCCCTGTCTTGTTCGTTCATGGCAATTTGGTTGTACCCAGAAAACCCATCTATCATAGACATCCGATTTGCTCCAACTACCCTTTCCAGGATGTGATCTATTTTAGGAAGTGGATAATTATCTTTAAGAGCTGACCTGTTCAAGTTCTAGAAATCTACACACAGTCTGATTTCTCCGTTCTTTTTTCTGACAGGGACCAAATTTGCCACCCAGTCTGAGTATCTTAGAGGTACAATTATTTTCGCATCTAAGAGCTTCTTAACTTCCTTTTCAATAATAGGCAACAAAATGGGGTTAAAATGCCTGAGCTTCTGCCTAAAAGGCTTGACTCTGGGCTTCAAAGGTATCTTGTGCTCAATTATAGAAGTATCATATGTTCGAAGCTCATCATAGGACCAGGCGAAAACATCTCTATACTGTCTGAGTAAGTCTCTATACTGGTCTTTTACCTTAGGAGGGAGGAATTTAGATATCTTTACTATCCTGGAATATTTTTCAGTTCCTATGTTACAATCCTCCACTTCTTCTTTTTGGGGCTGCAAAGTGGATTTCACAGGTACATCGTTCTGGTCGAAGAGTCTTTCCAAAGGAATTAAGCCTTTCGAGATTTGGTTATTTTTAAGGACCAACATGCGATGATCCACTATTTTTTCTCGGAAGGTTTCTGGATCTTCATTTTCTTGCATAATCCACATCAAGTCGTTTTGGTTTTCTTGGTCTGGATGGGTTTCAGAGAACTCACCTATTGCCATGAGAAATTTCTGGATTTGTTCGTCATCTTCAAAAACCTGCCAGTGTCGGACATTGTCTGGTATAGAGGGTTTATATCTGATTTCAATATGATATTTCAGTTTAACATTCGTGGGAGGAGAAAAGGTTGAGGCTGCCTTAGCCAATGCATCATCATGTAGATTCTCTGTGCGAGGAATAAAATGGACTGTTATAGATGAGAAAAAATTCTCCATCAAATCCCAAGCACAATTTCTGTATGTTCTTAGTCTGGGATGCTTGGCTTGGTATTGTCAGTTAACTTGTCTTACTATCAATTCAGCGTCACCGTAAATCTCCAAGTTTTTTATGTTTAACTTCTTGGCAGCCTCTAATCCTAAGATTAAGGCTTCATACTCACATACGTTATTTGTGTAATCTATGTCCCACTGCAAACGATATGAGAAAGGAACAATAAACTTATCTTTAGGTGCTACCAAAAGTATGCCAACACCAGCTTCTTCAGAAGACGAAGCGCCATCGAAGTACATCTTCCAGATACCATTTTTGCATAGTTCTTCAGTCAAGGGACCAAGCTCTTCCTGCTTCATATTAAATTCTTCTGGACACCCATCTAAACCATCATCAAAAGACAATATGCAATTCCCTAGATCTTGGTCTGCAACGTAAATGGGAAAGTTATTTGGGTTCTGAGGATTACTGACAGTATACACTAATCTTGTTTCTCATACAAACGGGTAAATTGACCACCGAAAATTGGGACTGTGGCATATGACATGTCCAATTGTAGAGAGCCCCCCAACTTGGCTCCCCATGATCTGGATAACGACATACCATATTTGGGGGGAATATCTGTGATAACCACATCCATCAGGATACTCTTGACGGGTACCTGAGCCAAGGTAACTACCAGATCTTTTATCATTCCCATACATTTAACCTTTCTCGAATCAAATGAGTATAGGTCTCCATAGGGTCTAGTGATCTGGAGCCCAAGCCTCTCCATTATAACTTTGGGCATAACATTATGTGAAGCCCCGGAGTCTAACATGCAGTTATGCAGTAACTGGTCATGTATATTCAGGGTGATATAGAAAGGAGCGACGTTGTCCTTGGATCCCTCAAAATGAGGACCAAAGGTGATGTTAAGTCTGTCGTCTTCTAGGTTGATAACATCGGAGTGACTTTCTGGCTCATAAACACCCATCACTTTGGCAATTTGCTTCCGATAAGTGGGGTTTTTTGCTAATTCTACCAAAGGAATCGGTATCTTAATTTTATTTAATTCATTTTCAAAATTGTAAGATGTATTTTCCTTGTCCATTTCTTTGGTTAGGAGTTCGGAGATTTTTTCTTCTAACTTGTTTTCCTGGATTGCTTTATCACTCGTGACCTTAGTTGAAGACGTAGCTTTATCTGTCGGTCCCATTTCCTTTGTTTGGGTTTCAACTTTTTTCACCTCAGACTCTTGAGTCTTTGCTATCTTGACTTTATTGCTGGGTAACAATGTCTCTTCCAAAGGAGGTTCATGAGGTTGACCCCTTTGCAATATTCTCTTAGGTTGGTCAGTTGAGGCAGGCTTATTTTTAGACCTCAGATTGTATTTGGGTTGAAAATCAGCCGCTACCATTCCTGATTCTGGTTGAGATACGTGGAGGTCGGTATGATCATCTTCTCCCTTTTCATTTGACGGTTGAGGGGTATTTGAAGAATTCTCATAGTCTTCTCTGGTAAAAAATGACTGTGAACATTCATCACCGAAACATGCGACTTCGTCTTCCGAATCTCCGAAATCTTGGAGGTCATTTTCTCCTAAAAAGTTTTCATTTTTTAGCGGAGCTTGTATTTTTTGATCTTCATTCTTTATTTGCCTTTGTTGATTTTGAGGATTTGGGTTTCTCCTAAAGTCCCTTTTGTTAGAAGAATCAACTTTAGCCTGATCCAACTCCATCCTAGAGATTTTGTTTGATAGATCTTTTATTATTCGGGCCATATCGTCTACTCTGTCGTCAGTATATCTATTTGACTCGGAAGGACCCGCTAGTTCCCTATAGCGTCTATTTTCACGGTTGACTGTTTCTACCTTAGCCTTTAACTTACTTGAAGCCATCATATTAGATTCTATTTCAACAACATCGTCTTGCATTCTATTCAGGGTGGCTCCTCTTCTTTCTCGCAGGAGCAATGCAAAATCAGGTTCGAAGGCTCCCACAAAGGTTATTTAGCTGAGGGTTCAGAAGGTTTAACAACGGCTGGAATTTTATTATAAAGTTTGTTAAATATCAGAATAAATTCCATAACGGTTTCTGAGTTATTTTTCTTTAGGGAACCAAACTCGGTAAGGTAATATAAGTGATCCTTTCGCTCTCCCCATTGTCTGAGGAAAGCATCCTCCAATGCATCATATGTCCGAATAGAAGCTACAGGAAGGCTCCTAAACCAAGTTCGGACATGTCCTTCAAAGGTCTGTACAAGAAGTCTTGAATAAACATCCTCGTGCTCAATACCACAGATGTCTACGAACTGGTCAAAAAAGTTTATATGCTCAGCTGCGGTTAGATCTCCTTCCCCAGTGAACTTAGGAAGATTTTTAATGTAGTTATCAGGTAAATCATGGAGGTGAACGGGTAAAACTAGGGGGGCGTATCTCACTGCTACTTTTGCAAATACTCTGGGAGGAGGTTGTTGTCCTCCACCTCCTCCTCCGACACCTGCCATCGATTTGGGAGTAGGAAATGAGGGTGTAACACACTCTTTTGAATCAGGTGAAACTGGGAAGTTCTGCTAAAGAAAGGTTGGTAGGTCAAATGACAACGATCTTTCTAAAGGACTTTTTCCCTTGTTTATAGATGGGATAGTCTGACGTGGCTCACTCCTAAATCCCGAGTAGTTTGTTTCTGGGTCTTTGGTATCAGACAGAGGGCTGTCAGAAGTAGGAGTTTATGAAGGGCATTTGGTCTTTAAAAGTGGGTTTTTGGGTTTATTAACTGAAGCGGTTGTCTCAAGCGAGCCTCTCGCTCTTAAATTTTTTTCAGGATTATTAACAGGTGTAATCAGCTTGTCACCCGGGTTTTGTCTGGTATGCCTCCTACAAGATACCAGTTTGTGTTTCAGTGGAGTCACCAAGTGAAAGATTTAAACAAGCCTTAAAACTGTGTGCACCCTATGTTCACTATCAAAGAGCAACACTATCAACGAAATTGTTTGTCGTTTTCCCAGGGAAAAGATTTCGTAACTTCGCTCCCCGGCAACGGTGCCAGAAAGATGTTGTTCCTGAGTCTGTACTTAAGGCTTAAAAGTACAGTGTTGAGGCATCCGAAAATATGTTAAAGATTTATACAAAGAACCTCGTTAACCTTCGGTATAGGAAACTAATGAAGGTTTCTACGTTCTTGCTGTCTAGCTTCCAACTGTTCCTGGGTAGTAATATCTTGTTCAATGGCTACCCATGAACATTCCAATTCCTCCCGGGTGTTCGCAGTTTTAAGGATTGTGTCAAAAATATTTAAAGTGATATGTATTTTATTAGATAACCCGGGTTGAATATTTGGTTGAGTTGTTGTGGGGACAGTCATTGAGGAACAGTACCAATATGGGAATGATTTAACGAGAGATTTCAACGCTATTTCAATTCAGTCGAAATAAGAGAAATTTTTGCACGAAGAACAGAATAGGAATGCAAACTGAAGGCCCTTTCCCGTAACTGTATTATTTTTTAGTAAATATGTGTAATGAGAGAAAAACATTTAGCTATGGGTAACGTAAGGTTCCTATCAGTAGAAAACTCACACATACACAGAAGAAGAAATTGACATAGAAATAATTGACATAGTGTAAATAATTATAAAATTCTGTAAATGCGAATTGGTCTTACACCTGCTGATAGCTAGTGCAGAGGAAAGACAAGAAACAATTACAGGAAAATATAATCCCTTCACTATAGTAGTGGTCGTACTAAGTTATAGTGATACACATCAATTATGTAGAGAAAAATGAAAAGAAACAAGAAAACATAATGAAACAAACTTGTAACACAGTCGTGACAGAATTGAGAATCTTCAAATTGCATGTATTAACTTCTCGGATGAAAAATCTCTATTACATTCATTACCAAAAAGTCCAGCCATTGGTTCTTCTTTTGGTGATCTATTTATACAAATTTTGCCTCTCGGTTTAGAAGAGCGAAATCACTCCATCTGTCCAAATCCATTTTCAAAAAAGTGCCAGGTGCTTGTTTTTGCTTAGATTCAATGCATATGATACATTTGTTCATACAATGGAATACAAGCTGTGAAGGTTCTGCTTGACAGCTGGGAGAAGAGAAATCACTCCATTTCTCCTAATCTATTTTCAAGAAGTGCTAGGTGCTTGTCCTCGCATGGATTCAGCGTACATGATACATTTGTCTACAAACTGGGATACAAGCTGTGAAGGCTCGGCTTGACAACTGGCTTCGGCAAAATAGCACTCTCGGGCTAGCTGTGGAAGTTTATCATCTATTTGTACATCGACGAGTTCAAGGGCGCTGAGTTGTGCACTAGGTTAAATCAAATGTTTGTCGATTTGAGCTGAGTCTACCCTGTCCATCTTAGAGATTTCTGCCGAATTTCTCTCATTCTTCTCCCTCATGTCAAAAGAAATCCGATCTATATTCATTTGTCTTAGCGCCTCTCTGTCACCTCCAATCTCCATCCCTAAAAGCTCACCATTTATGGTTTTGCAGGCTTCTTCTAATGAATTTGTCGCTTTTTGAGCCTGTTCCTTGCTTAAGGTAATATCTTGTTCCCAATTCTTTAACAAGATATTACCCCTAGTTTGTTCGGCAATGGTGAGCCCGGGAGACCCTGCTGAAAACCTATTGTTGGTAGCAATCACCGCTTCTTGGAAAGCGATCTGAGCGGCTTCTGCATTTATTTCTTTGTTGATCAGATTCTCAGAGATACGATGCATTAACAAGCAATCTTCTCGAAACTCCCCTATTTTGTTTAGTAAACTCTGTTGAGCAGAAGAGATCCTGCTCTGAATGTCGATTGCTCGGGATTTAACAATCTCGATGTCGATCACCCTGCTTTCTACGACCTCTAACTGAGCCTGTAACTGTGCGATTGTATCCCTCTGCTAACCCGACTACACCCGACCATCTCGGATCATTGAATTTGCTTGTTCATGCTTGGTTTTGAGGACTTCGATTTCTTTCTTATCGGCCAATTGGGCCAGCTCTATTGCTCCACTCGCTTGACTCTTAGCGTCTTCCGCAGCCGAAGCTACTTGGGATTCAAGAGTCTTGATCAGTCGATTCTTTCTCTTGAGCTGATTTTTCAGCATCGCAATCGAGAATTGGTTCGCTGACGCATACGCTCCTAGCGTCTCTGCTATCTCTGTGGTGAATTCATCACTCTTCTTGTTTTTTCCATCTGTCATTACTTTGAATTTTTTAACAGTGGACTCTCCTTCTTGATAAAATTCCCACTTTACTACAGCTTTTCTCTTTCTGTCAAAAAGGAACTCATTAGGAGGGAGTTCCTCTGCCCTTATAGGTCTTAGTTCTTCACCAAATATCCATCCCTCGCTAACGTCTCCCTGTGCTGACTGCAAGGGTGTGACAGAGGTGATGGGTTGTCCAATATGCTTCACCACCTTTCCTGCTGTGACGAGTGAGTACTGCTCTTTCGGAGGATCGGAGGTCTTCGTCTCTGTCCCTGTCTCTGAATTCTGAGTTTCAGGCAGGTCGGTGTTTTTCACTTCCATCTCTGGACCATGTTCCTTGGGTTGGTCAGTTGTCCCTTTTTCTATTTCGGGGTTCTTCTCTTGCTCGGGACTCTTCTCCTGTTCAGGATTCTTCTCCTGCTCGGGACTCTTCTCCTATTCAGGATTCTTCTCCTGCTCCCCTTCCTGACGTTTTTCAAGATTAGAAGTTTGCCCCTCAGAACTTTCGGCCTCCTTTTCTTTATCCTTGGAAAGTCCCAAACCTCCTAGCACCACGGGGAGACATCTTTTCCTATGCTCGTGAAATTTTAAAACAGAGGCCCTGTCTTCGGGTGCTAGAGATCTGATTCGAAATTGCACTTCCGCATAGGACCTCGCCCCTCGAAAAACATCATCCAAAGGTGAGCATTCGTTTTTGAACCTCTTTAATCCACAATTTCCCAAATGGGTACTTACAATCCTTTGAGGATCATGCTTTTTGTACTCAATAGAGACTAGGCTCAAGCCTTCTAAGGTTGCAGCCTTAGCCTTAGCATGTCCGAAATCTAATAAGGAATAGGAATTAAGCCGAACAGGGAAAAACGGCCATACCTTCTTTGATGACGCTTTGAGCTCTTTACTCACTCCGCCAATCACTGTTTGTCATGCAATATCACGACAGGCCAGCTTGTCGGGGATGAACAGCGGTAGCGCCAGAGGAGGAACAACAGCTCCGAAAACTCTGAAATAGGAAAATTCTTCTTCTACGTACCAGTCCGCGATACTGCTCAGGTTCGCAACAATGCTATCCGAGATGCGGGGTGGCGAAAGACCAAAAATGGCAATGTGCAGGGGTACTATCACCCAGTTGAAAATCTCATAAATAAACTTATTTGCGTTATTTTCCCACAGCTTGTCGTGGTACTCATGCACAGTTTTTTCTTGGGTTGGATTCCAAGCCCAATTCATCAAAGGAAAAGGTGTCATGGAGCATATTGCGTCCATGATATACGCAGACATGAAGAATCCGGATGGTCTCCCGGCTGCTTTTTTCTCTCGGTACTCTGTGATCCTATTGAACAAATTGTCAGAGAGCATCTTCACCCATTTAAATGAGCAACCTTCTGCTACCCGAAAGATGAGAGGTACCCACTGGATGTAAAAATGCGTGGTATCCTCCCATCCGAAAAGTCGGCACGTCATCATCGCCACATACATATACTGTGGCTCCAGCGAAGAAATTGAATACACGCCCTTGTCATTCGCTCTGAATGTCGCAGAGCGCGAAACCCAATATTTTATCAAACCAGGCATGGTTTTATCATATTCTTCGCACTCCTTCTTTTTGAATTCCTCCAGGAATTCATTGCCATATATATATTCAGAAGTCGTCGGTAGCTTATACATAGATTGGATATGCTCTGGTCTGAAAGTCTCGACCATGGTCTGTCGGTCATTCATGATCGTTCTGGTGGGTAGGTCGACGTGATCCAATGCCCATCGGATCATGTCGTAGTATGGGAGGAGCCGAGGTCTGGTTGCAACCAGGTGCATCCCCGACTGAATAATTGTCTTGTACTTAGTGTTCAGGTCGTCCTTTACAATATCAATGTCATCGTCATCTGAGTCTGAATAGTTTACCAACTCGGATTGTAGAATATCTGAGATAAATGACCAGGTGGCTATTGAGCCGCCAACCCAAGGTGAGGTATCTGAGACGTTGTCTGGACCCTGCGCTGCAACCTCGGCACTTGCTTTCACTGCTCTCCTTGGAGCCATGGCTGAAGCTTTCTTTTTTTCTCTTCTGAAATAGACCTGTGTATACATGAGGAAATGAGTTCCCTCAGAGAAAGGCGTGCTCTATATGCTTATGAGAAATGTTTAAAATAAAATGAAACTCCCGTTTATATTTGAAAACCTTGTACCTTTGAAATAAGTCTGTCAAATCGTCATTTAGAAACAATTTATTGCGTAAATCTGATTTTGTTTATTCGTGGATTTACCCTAATTCTTCATTAATGTCATCAATGTTCAGCGGCTTGACAGGCAGTCGAGGTATGGAGAGCAACAGGTGCTTTGGGAAATGCACAAACCTCGATGCGTGGGACAAGATGCATCTCGTTTAATTTTTAAAATTTCAAACTTAGCGATGTTAACCATTTTCTCGCTTATCGCTGCATCGTGGGTTTCCTTTCAACGATTTGAATCTTTAACTCGCGAGGCTGCAAGGGCCGACTTAGATTCAAATAGTAATCATGATTTGGAGAGTCATTAATTGCATAATTAATCTATTCGCTATATCGCGACATTGCGATGTGGCGATAATTAAGGCCCAAATTATGGGAAGGAAAACTTAGATTAGGCTATTAATTAATCTTGCTATAATCATCTCGCAACCTCGTGAGTCGGGGTTTTAGGCGACTTATCTTTATGACAGAAAGTACTGAGTGGCGAAGCGCCGAGAACTAAATTTAACCATGGTTAGTTTTTTAATCTTTAACTTCTGACCAAGGTTATTACAGGGTTATCGTGTTCTTGGATATCGGGGCTGTAAGAGCAAAAACTTGGGTTTGACGCATGCCGAGGTGCGAAATCCCAACGACGTCTAATCATGGGTTAAAGGTTTTACCCTAGTTAATGCTTTGGGCGAAAATTAAAATCGAGTTCGCAGTTTCGTGACTCGGGACTTGTGAATTCAAGAAACAAAGTTTCCGACTTGCGAGACCCCGAAATAAAACCAAAAAGAACAAACATACTTGCGAAAAATGGACCCTTTTCTGAAAGTGACAAAGCATTGCTATTCATGGGACAAGATTTCAGAGCTTTACGTTTTCGGAAAGAGAAGAAAAGAAACTTTTAGATCTCAAGTATCAAAAATTGAAAATTGAGCGAGGTGAAAAACAAGGGTGGCTCCAACAGGGGGCAACCCCGGTTTCAGACAACCTATTCCTATGCAGGGTACTATTCCTGCACAGGGGGCAAACCCAGGAACTTCTTCCACATCAGGGCCTTGGAATTCTTGCCAAGGATCCATTCTTTCATTAGGAATGTCGATCTGGGGCAATTCTTTCCATAGTCAATGGAACCCCAGACAAGGTACTATGCCCATCCCTATGAGACCGACATGGGGCAACCCTTCCCAAAGTCCTCTGAATGTAATGCATGCCCATCCATCTACATTCTATTTTGGGAATTAGCCGATGATGTCTCCTCACACGCAAAATCCGTACGCTGGTCATGGCCATGGTTTTTACTAGAACCCAAGCCAGCAGCCAAAATTTTTGTGGCAACCTGGTGTCAGTCAAACTCCAGGTCCCTTTTTCCCAGGTTATCACCAACAACCCAAACTACCTTTCCTGGCAACCTTGCATTTTCCAGATTTGACAAGGTTGTTGAATGACCCTATCTATCATGATCTGCATTGGCCTCCTATGCCGACGAAGTTGCCTTCGGATATACCAAAGTTCGAAGCCAAGCCTAATGAAGATCCAAGCGATGATGTGACTACCTTCCACCTTTGGTGCTCATCTAACTCATTGAAAGATGGCTCCGTACAGTTGTGATTGTTTCAACGTACTCTCATTGGGAGTGCCGCGAAATGGTACATTGAGCTCGACTGCTCAAGATACTCTTCCTTCGGCAAATTGGCAATGGCCTTCCTAAACCATTTCCAATTACCTATGAGATACGACGCTGACACAGAATTGCTAGCCAATTTTGCACAGACAAAAGCGGACCATATCTCTTATCACATCTGAGAATGGAGATGTCGGAAGAGTTTAATTAAGGTACCAGTTCCACCAGCATTCTTTCTCAAGTGGTTCCTTAAGTACTTGGTCCCACAGTTATCCAAAGATGTCGCGACTTCAGGAGTGTTTTCCAAAGAAGACGCCATCATGAGAGCTCAACAGCTTGAGCTCATCTATTCTTAGTCTGGTTTATTATACGAGATCTTGCCAGATGCACCACACTCAATACTTGATAAAACCAGATAGAGAGATGGACCACATGCCGATGGTGTTGTTGGTTCAACATAAGCAAAGCCCGCTGAGAAACTGATGAAGCAGTTGCAGCAATTGTTTATACAACACACAGTGGCTAGCCAAACTACTGTTTTGGCTGCTCCCTCTACTAAAATGTCGGATGTACATACAGTGCAATTGACAAATCCAAAGGCCACCCAACAGCCTGAAGGAAAGAAAAAACAATGAAAGAAGGGTAAGGGGGATAAGAAACCCATTGATAATGCTGGCGTGGGCAACACTGAGAAACGAAAGGCAAGGTATCTATGCAACCTGTGTGCGGAAGACCACCCAACCCACCTATGTCCCTGGCTTGTAGAGGCCCGGAAGTTTGTGACATAGCAACAACCTACTGTGTTAACCAATCCATTTCAACATGGACAAAACCTAACCCAAGCCTCTACAAGCGTGGAAGGGGGCAACCAAGGCCCCTCTCCGTCTTCGAACAATCCCACATCTGCAAATGTATATATGATGAAGGGTGATGCTTTCATATCCACTAGAGCGCATGACTACAGTAAACCAAGAACTTCTGAGAAGGGTAAAGAAGCTGAACTCCCATATCTTCCTCTACAGATTGAGAAGACTTTGGGTGAAACAATGACACGCATCCCAAAAGGTGCATTCAAAAAAGCTTCTCACAACCCAAATGCAAGGGCTTCCCAGAACTATTCTGTGGTGGAAGATTTGTCTCAAATCCCTTGTGTGATGTCTACTTTGGAGGTCCTCCAAAGCTTCCCTTCCCAAATGAAAGATTTGTTCGCCGCTTTAGGATCTACCGAGACTTTTAATCTGGGTACCATCATGTTAGATACAACCAACTTAAAACCTTGTCTGTCGTACCACGTAGCATTTCAGATAGTAGTGGCTCACCCCATGAAAACTTTTACTTGAAATATTTTCCCCACAGTGGTTGATGAAGGTGCCTCAACATGCGTTATGTCGTTGGCATGTTGGAAGGCCATTGGCTAGCCCGTTTTTTCTCCATCGCCCACTCTTCTCACTGCTTTCGACGGTCGTTTGTTCCGACCACATTGTATCATTTCCTCTTTTCCTGTGCAATTGAGAGGGAAGACCGTGTGCATTGAGGTAGAGGTAGTCGACGCATCTCTCAACTACAATATTTTGTTAGGAAGGAGTTGGACTTATGCCATGTAAGCAGTGGTTGCTACAGTTTTTCGGGTCTTGTTGTTTCCACATGAGGACCGGATTGTGACCATTGATCAATTGTCTTTCTCCAGATCTGACCCTTCATTGGGGGTGTCTGCAGTCCCAATGATTGATAATCCTCAACCAGGCGTAGTCAACATAGGGGTTGGTTTGTTCCCATCTTTGATGGGTACCTTCGATTACTCGCCCCCTCAAGGCAATGTCAAGTTCATATTTGACCACCATAAGGTTGAGATTTTCCAAGTTTCGTTGTTTTGCATGACTTACTTCACCGATCCATGGATACTTCCTTCCCCATCGACCATGATGGAGGGGATAGGGCATCCAGGCATGTCCATGCCCTTGTCCACAGCTGAAGTAGCATACTCTTTAGTCCAGCAAGCTTTATCCAACCCCGATCCAACTCCCGCACAAGAGTTTGATCTGCTTCTAGAGCCTATTTGGGCTCAAGTTTCTCTCACTAACACCGATTCATTAGACTTAGTCTTGCCCTATGATGAAGCAATAATTGAAGAAATTACTAGTCCGGACAAACCATGGGATGATCTTCATCACAGATCATACTTTCTCCCAAAGTTAAGTAGAATCAAGGCCAGAGAATTCACCTTGACTATGACTGGAGATAGGTCTTGTCCTATTAATCCCTTAGCTACACACAAGATCTATGATAAAGGTAATATGGAAACCATCGCTGAAACCATACCGATCAATATCTCCAGAACCCCTGACATCATGGAGAATGCTTTTGTTGTAGCTGATTGCTCCCCTGGAGAGATTCAAATCTACACAGATCTATTTAAAGAATTCCGTGACGTTTTTGCCTGGTCTTACGAGGAAATGCCAAGCATCGATCCAAAAATAGTTGAACATGAAATCAAAACTTATCTAGATGCCAAGCTTGTCTGGTAGAAGCTTCATCTATTTAACCCTAGGAAAGCAGCAACCATTAAGGTTGAAGTTGAGAAATTGCTAAAAGTTGGTTTTATCTATCCTATCCATTTGACCCAATGAGTGTCAAACCCCGTGTCGGTCAATAAAAAAAAAGGCATGATTCATTTATGTATAGACTTCCATGATTTGAACAAGGCCTGCCCCAAAGATAATTTTCCCACACCATTCATTGACCAGATAATTGATGAATGTGCAGGTTGCGAGGCCTTCTCTTTCATGAATAGTTTTTCGGGATATAACCAAATACAAATCAAACTCGAAGACTAGCACAAAATAACTTTCATCTGTCCATGGGGTAGATTTGTGTATCGTAAGATGCCTTTTGGTCTCAAAAATGCTGGAGCCACCTTTCAGCGAGCCATGTATTTTTATTTCCATGACCTCAAGCATATAGTCGAGGCTTATTTAGATGATTTAGCATCTCGATCTCGCAAGAGAACGGATCATCCCACACACCTCCAACTTATCTTTGAGATTTTTCTCTTGAATCCAAACAAGTGCAGATTTTTCATAACATCAAGACGTTTGTTAGGTTTTATAGTGTCGACAACAGGGATCATGGTCGATCCTTTCAAGGTTGAGGCAATAATTCAGTTGCCCTCCCCATGCACAATCCTTCAACTTCAAAGTCTACAGGGCAAGGCGAATTTTTTAAGACGCTTCATCACCAACTATGCCGAGATCACAAAGGGCTTTATGCGCTTACTGAAGAAAGGCATTCCCTTTCATTGGGATGATGCCGCCCAACGCTCTTTCGATGCATTGAAACATGCCCTCACGACTGCCCCTCCGCTTCGGCCACATGACTATAACAAAGATTTCTTATTATACATGGATGCAACAGAGTCAACCATCGACATGATCTTAGTTTAGGAGGATGATCTATTCTCAGAATATGTGATTTATTACCTGAGCCGAGGCCTCACAGGACCAGAACTCAATTATTCTCATATCGAAAAACTTGCATTGGGAACAGTCCATGTTGTTCAATGGTTCCGTCATCATGTTCTGTTTCAAAAGACCACCGTCATTGCTGTCATGAATCCATTCTAGTATATGTTGACACGACGGGTAATAGGCAAAAATATTAGTAGATGGATAGTCGTCCTCTAGGAGTTTGACTTAGATTTTGTTTCAACGAAATCCAAAAAGTCACTGGTCTTCACAGAACTTATTTCGGAGCTTCTGATTGAATCAGGTGATCTTGTTCCCGAAGAGTTGCCTAATCGAGGAGATATGTTCTTGATCACCTCTATGGATCCCTGGTACAGAGATATACTTATCTATCTCCAGACTTTGAAGTGCCCCACCTCTGCTTCTCCTGATGAGCGTCGATGCATACGCCATCAGGCTAAGAATTATCTCATACTCGATGATACATTTTATTGGAGAGGTGTAGACTATGTCCTGTGCCGATGTCTCACTCACGAAGAAGTAGTTATCATGCTTAACGATTGCCATACTAGAGCCTATGGCAATCATTTGTCTGGGTTGGAAACAACCCAAAAGATTCTACGAGTAGGTTACTTCTGGTCGACACTAATCAAAGATTGTATCGAATCGGTCAAGAAGTGCCACCCGTGCCAAATCTTCTCTTAGAAGATGAGGGCACATCCCGCTCCCATGTTTCCTGTCATCACAGTTGGTCCCTTCACCAAGTGGGGGATTGATTACATTACATGCAACCCCCCTTCAGTAAGGGGGCACCGTTACATCATCGTATTCGTAGACTACTTCACAAAGTGGGTCGAAGCTATGCCAACATTTAAAGATGATGGAGAGACTACAAATCTATTTTTATTCAACTAGATAATAGCAAGGTTTGACGTCCCGAGGAAGATTGTCACTGATCATGGCAGTCACTTTCAAAACCAAATGATGATCGAGTTAACGTCAAAGCTTGGGTTACAGCAGGAACATTCGTCACCCTACTACCCCCAAGCAAATGGTCAGGTGGAAGCTATAAATAAAACTCTTAACACCATTCTACAACAAACGATCAACTCAGCCAAGTCAAATTGGCATTTGATGTTATACTCGGCATTATGGGCTTACCGAACATCTGTTAATACTACAACCAGTTTTTCACCTTTCCAACTCGTTTACGGGATGGAGGCAGTCTTGCCTATCGAATGTTAGATCCTATCTCTAAAGTTGGCAGTACAATTATTGCCAGACACTTCTCCACTTGAAGAGTAGTTATTATACCTTAAGCAGCGTCGTGATGCGGCCCTGACCAACAAGGTTCACAAACATAAAGTCAAGTGTCAATATGATAGGTCCATTCATCCTCAGATTTTTTCTGAAGGCGACCTTGTCCTAGACTATGACCAAGATAAGGACCCCTTGGGGGTAGGAAAATTCAAACCCATGTGGTTCAAACCTTTCGTCATAAAAGAGGTTCTAAAGAAGGGAACTTATCGTCTGGTTGACTTTGAAGGGAATGCCTTGGTAGAGCCTAGAAATGGACTCTACCTCAAGAAGTATTACTCATAGGCTGGTCACCATGGGTAACGTTTTGTAACATATGTATCGTCTTTGTACTATTACTTTCTAGTTTTCTTTTAGTGTTATGGACATGTCTTTTTGATGTATCTTTCGTCACTATGGAATATGTCAAGTGAACTCGAGGTGTTCATTGGATACGTAGACGGTGCTAGCCGGCACACTCGGAGGCTTGCCTCTGCAGCTTGGGTAATTTTTACACCTCGAGGCCATTTATTATCTTCCGGAGGTATATGCTTAGGTGACACCACAAATAATGTCGCTGAGTATAGTACAGTTATTGAATTGCTTTGTGACGCCTTGTCATTTGGTATCTCTCATCTCTGGGTCTACCTCGACGCTCAGCTGGTTGTGTCTCATTTAAATAGAGTCTATCGTGTTCATGATCTGACTTTACACCGATGATTCCTTAGGGTACGTCTCTTAGAACGAAGCTTTGATTATATTACATATTTTCATGTTCCTAGGAGATTAAATCAAATTACAGATACTCTAGCTAATCAAATTTTAGATTGGCATCTTGTAGACATATGAAAGGACATACACATAAACATGTAAATACATTTTTTGCAAAAATGATCCATAAGACACAGAAAGACATAAAAATCCATATATAACATCATAGTCACCAAAGTACATAGATGGACGCAAGTTCCTCAAAAATATGACCAAGAACGAGTCACGGGGCTTATGCCCTCAAAAAATATATACAAGTAGTGCTCTCAGCACATGAAAAGTCTAACTAAGGTCAGGGCATGTGGGCCCTGTTGTACTGATATACAACATTGGCTAAACACCGAAACAATCGGACCCACGTCCGTGGTGCCCCCACTACATGAGGCTGCATCGATGGTGGTAGGTCGTCAATCTCTACCATAGGGGCTGTGCGAGTGAGCACAGTAAAGTTCCGCTTGACTCGTCTCAACACCCTCTCAGCCTCCCCGGTTGGAATATCTCCTACTGCTGCTGGTCCCCCTGTGGTGGTAGGTGCGGCCCCTGGCCAAGGACGATGCCTATTCCTAGCATAGTCTGCAGGTCGCACTGGTCCCACATCTGCATGCAACAAACACATATCCATCAAGTACTTTGGCATAAAAAAACTGATATATAACAAAAACAACATAAAAATTACACATGTTTCACAAAAACAAAAAACAAGGAAGTAAACTTACCCATCTCTCCTCGCTCCTCACCAGGAGGTACTGGTATCTCAGGGTCTCTCGAGAAATCAATCTTGGCATAGGGGTAATCCTCTATAATCGGGATCTGTCACGACAACCACGTGAAGAAGTCATCGTCAAAGGACTCATTAGTCCTTCTGCCACCCTGTTGCAATAGTAATACTGCCCAGCTACACATAGCAGGAAGAGAGGCTTGATGCCCTCGTACCACTACTTGAGAACTAAAGCTTGAAACTCTCTCAAAGAAGAAAGAGCATAGAATGGTCCCGAACCCAAAGTTCCTCTGCGTCCACAATCAGCAATCTGTCAACTGCCTCTTCATACACTCTAACAATGTGGTGCTCCAATCAAATATTTATGCATTCAAGCACCGGACTGTATAGTTCATCTGTACCCAGGACGCCTGATGTAGAGCTGCAGAACCAGTGATTCGCCCAATAAGCAACACTATCACCTGTAGTGATAAGTTAGTAATCTTGCTTATGGGCACCTGTGAGTTCGAGCGGTTTGTATCATCTGCACAATAAAGACCTATCAATTCTGCTATGTTATGCGGCCCTGAAGAAAAAGTCAAGAAGTTGACTGGTTCCCCTCTCCTGGAGAGGTCAGTCAAGAAATATATGTCCTCGGTCATGGGTGTTCTAGGATAAATTCGTGAGTGCGGACACAGACCAATCTCCACAGATCCACCTGGATCTGGAACAAACTGAGACAGAATACTACTCTTTCCCTAGTTCTAAAGTATTGAATGGACAAGAGAAGAAGGATGATGTAC